>CM059817.1:21431988-21526988 GCA_030435695.1 Brachymystax lenok tsinlingensis
TCTTCCACCCCCTCTCCCTCCCTCTATCCATCCCTCCATCCACTCCTCTCTTCCCCCTCCAACCCCCTGTTCTGTTTTCCCCCCATTAGGAAGTTTTAATGGCATAATTGTCACATTCCTTCTGGCACAGTGAACACCAGCTGTAATTAAAGAGCCTGTGTTAATTACCTGGCCCGGATATCCCTCTCCCTCTCTCTTCCCTAACTCTCTCTCTTTCTCCCCATCATCAAAACCCCGGCTAACTCCTGTCCTGCCCCCGACTCCAATGCTTGTTCTAACTGTAGAGGTCCAACTTCCCCTTTCATAAGACAAGCCCCGCCCCCTCTTTCTTCTCTATCCCTCCATTTTCTCTCCCCCTTTCATAAGGCTGCATGTGACCACAGAATGAGATGGTGGGAGAGAGAGAGGGAGAGAGAGAGGAGGGGTGGGGTCAATAAAGAGACATTTTTATGATGGCTCTGGGAACGTCTCATATTTCCACAACAGGGACTACGCCAAGTTTCCTCTGTCAGGAGCTGCTCCTCCCACACACACACACACACACACACACACACACACACACACCACGGAGCATTTAAAAGTCCCTATGATTCGGTGTGTTTAGAGAGTAGTAGTAAAAGCCCAGAAGCCCTCGCCCTCACACACAGACACATCCTCAGGGTATCATGTGTCCGCCCTTATCAGCTGCTCTCTCCTATTGGAAAGACGTCTCTCACTCCTTTTGTCTCTCTTCCTCTTTTGTCTGTCCATCCGTCTGTCATCCCTCTGTTTGAAATGATACAGCCTTCCCACGTTTCTCTTTCATAGCCAGAGGTTTTCTCTTCGTTAAAGACAGAATACTACGTTTATAGAACACTTTGTCCATTCAAGTGAAGTTTGACTTTACATATTTCCTTTAAACCACTTCTTCCCCCTCTACCTCCCTCTGTTCTCCCTTGTGTCCACCCCCTCTCTCCCGCTCTTTCTCTCTCTCTCGTTCTCTCTCTCCATCCCTCTTTCCTCTCCAGTCCCTGTCCATTAATATAACCATAGAGAGGGTCAGGGCCAGATGCTGTCTGTCCAACTGCCGTGCTCCATAGCATTGTCTGTGCTTCACCTCTCCTTCCCCCTTGCTCCCTTGCTCCCTCGCTCTCCTCTCCTCCTCCCTCTTGGGGCTGCATTTGTTCTCTTCCAAGAGGGTAATGTCTGTTCTCTCCTGTTCCCCTCTGTCTATCTCGTTCTCTCACTCCTCTCTAGTACACAGCAGGTGTGTTCAGTGTGGTTTGTGTATGGGTAATATCCCCTGACCTGAATTTGACCCTGGGGGGTTTTGGGGTTAAAAGGTCACGACCATTGAGTGGACACACACAGAGCAGACACACCCAGGTGTAATGTTTTCAATAAGATCCTCTAGGGTTCCCTTTGAAGAGGGATTGGAGTGTGTGTGTGCGTGCGTGTGCATGTGCGCGTGTGTGTGTGAAAGCCAGAGAGAGAAAGGGAGAAAGAAAGAGCGAGAGAGAGATGAATACATAAAGAGAGAAAGAGAGGGAGAGAGATACATTTAACACACTAGCCCAAAGCGTCCAAATCCGTGTTTCTGGCAGGCAGACGGTGGGGTCTAATAGGGAACAGTAAGGATGACCTGAGGAGAGGAAGGAGGAGCAACACTCTGATCAGCCTGTAAGGCTCACACTCATTTACATCTTAATCACACATCTGCTTCAACACTGTATCACTGTAGCTAGTGCTGTGGAGGGTACTGTGGGTTTCTGTGAGAGTGTCACCCAAAAATGGTTTTATCTGTTCATCTTATAGTCTTTAGTTTAAGGAACCTAAACCGTTATCTCTATGCGTTATCATCCTCTAGTAGGGCAGAAAGATGGAACGAAAGAGGGGATAGAAAGTAGCAAAGGAAGAGAAGAGAAGAGAAGAGAAGAGAAGAGAAGAGAAGGGAGAGAAAGGATCATCTACTCTTCTCTGAGTGCCCTGTAGCTATTAAGGGCTTCTGTTTGAGATATCTGGCAGGTCCCGTCTTTAGTGTGTACGTGACCGTGTGTGTGTTTGTGTGTGTGTGTGTCAGAGGAAACCACTTTATTCTGAGTGCTGATTAAATGAGGAGAACTGTGCTTGAAGCCTGGAGCATCAGGAATGGGGAAGACTCACTTAATGGGAACAACTCCTTGTGGTCTGACTTATCTCCTCTACTCTTGTGTGTCTCTCTCTCTCTCTCTCTCTCTCTCTCTCTCTCTCTCTCTCTCTCTCTCTCTCTCTCACACACACACAGGCACACACACACACTCTATATCTCTCCCTACACACACACCTCGTACTCCAGTCCATTCCATCCCTTATTCTCTTCCTCCCCTCTTCCCCTCATCCTTCTGTCTCTGTTCACCTTGTGAGAGGCAGCCTCCCTTGTGACACAGCTGCTGATTATGTCATTATTCCTGGACGTTTTTGGTGTGTGTGTGTGTGTGTGGGTGACTAATGAAGCGTGGCAAAGGGACTCATGCCAGAATGACCAGGGCGTGCATCAGAGCTGCAGATGTGTCAAAGACCCCCCTTACACACACACATACACACACACGCACACACACACACCCGTCCCATTTCCCAGTCAATTGAGTGCCTAGCTTCATCCCTCCTCCAATCTGCACCATTATTCCCCCTCTGTCTCTTTCTTTCCCTCATTCCCCTCGTTCTCTCTGTTCCTTACTGCCCCCAGCTTTGCCCACCCACACCCTCCTTATCCCTGGCTTCTCTATTCTTCCCCTCTCTCCTCCTCCCCCCCTCCATCCATTCTCCTCCTCTCCAGATGTCCCTGTCCTATCTTCCAGACTCCCTCTTTATTTTCACCCCCTGGCCTCTCTCTGGGAGCCAGCCTGGCTTACTGACCTCAGAGGCCCAAACACACCACTCTCTGACCCCCATTTAGATCTACGGCTGGGTCTCTGCTGTGTTGGGGGTTATGTCGTTTACTCATCTTAATAGATATGAATCAGAGAGCACAGAAGCTAGAGTTGCGTTCCACTCTTGTACTGCTGTTGTGTTCCTTGAATTTTGCAGTTGTGTAAAGTACATGAGAACAGACAGCTCTCTCTGATGGACAGCTCTCTCTGAGTAACTACCCATCTGGAGAGAGGGGAGAGATGTCAGACAAGGCCCTGATATGATTGCGGGGGATGAGGGAAAGGAGTGATGGGAGTTTGTCAGCAGCGTCTTCGACCCTGTCCCGTCCTTGACAGCCTGCTGTGGTACACCTTGAGAAGCACACAGATGACGCTGGCCCAGCGTTTTCTCCCTGCCTGTGGTACACCTTGAGAAGCACACAGATGACACTGGCCCAGCGTTTTCTCCCTGCCTGTGGTACAGCTTGAGAAGCACACAGATGATGTGGTACACCTTGAGAAGCACACAGATGACGCTGGCCCAGCGTTTTCTCCCACAAGGAAAACACAGACGTAGGCAGGCAGCAGCTCGGCAAGGCTTCAGCTAGGGCCCCAAGGCCACCTCCTCCATCTCCCTGTCACTGTCAGTGCTACTAGCAGCCTATTTACACAACCCCTCTCCTTTTCTCTTGGACTCTCCAACCATGGCATTGTCTTATCAGCTGAAGTGCTGTGGCGTGAGGAAGAGGGGGAGGAAGAGGGGGAGGAAGGGGGCATGGGTTCTGTTTGCCCAAAGTGACAGTGCAGTCCAAGAGCTTATCAAGGCCTTTGTAGATGATTGATTGGAGTTGATAAACAGGGTTGTCTGTGTGATGTTTCTGGGAAAATCTGGTTGTAGTCAACCAAGATCTTTTATCTTCTCAAGTTCAGATTCTGCTTCCCTGCTGAACAGTGTCCCAACATCAACCATTCAGGATTTGAAGCTGGTTAAATGTATGAAAGAAACTCTGTTCTGTTGTAAGAGCTCAACATCCACAGAATTCAGTGGAAAGTCAAATCCTGGAGTGTCCCTCACCCAGATGAAAAAGGTATGGGAAGCGTTCCTATTCCCAGGCCGGGAGCCCGGAGCGGGTTAGGAATTAACCCAGGGGAACTCAGAGCATGTGGGTTCCGTCGGTGGCATGCATCCTTCAAGGCTAGCCCAGCGCACACAGAGCTTATCTTCCAGGGTCTCATTTTGTTTGTCCAGCGCTGAGCAAATAGAAGGTGCAATACATCTCCTGACAGTTCCCAAAGGCAGGGAGAAAACACGCTGGCCAAACAAACACTATACACTGAGTCACCTAGAGGGGCTTTCTCAGGCTTTACAGAACAAACACACAGATACACCACACACACAGCATCCCGTTGAACAGGAGTGGATTTAGGCCTCATGGCTGGCTACCTTTCTGCTGTTGGTTTAAGCAGTCTTAAGACAGCCTGGATGATGTTGTGTGAATAGACCCCAGCACGCAGTCTAGGCGCTGCCATTGTCCTCTGTCATATTTTATTATCTCATCAAAAAAGAGGAAATCCGATTCCCCTTTATGCAGGAGAGCTTATCCCTCTGTCTCAAAGCAACCTGTCACGAGAGAGAGGGGGGAAGAGAGACACAGAGAGATTGAGAGAGAGAGAGAGGGTGGGGGGTAAGTGAGACAGAGAATGAATGAGAGTGATTAAATGCCTCATCTGTGCCGCTTGTCCACAAAACCCCCTCGTCTCCTCGTCTCACCCCCTCTGTCCTCAGTAGTGGGCTGCTAGGTCGTCTTCTCTTACTATGCTGACTTCAGGACTTGTGTTGGTCAACTATTATCAAGTATTCTCATGGCTTGCTGGAGCATTGTGAACTGTGGTAGTGCAGTGGTCTGAGCAGCGTGCTCAGAGCGTCAGAGCTTTTACCATTACCCACAATGGTAAAAAACAATATTGTGAGTGTCGAGGAAGGGGACCTTCTCAAACGTCCAAAATCGCTGGCTATTTCTAGTGATCAGTCTGTGTGTATGTGAGCGAGAGAGAGTACACAGTGAGATGAATGAATGCTGGGTAAAATATTAGCGCCTTCATTGTTGCCAACAACACTCTTCCACTTTTTTTTGTTCTTCCTTTCTCTTTTCCTTTCCTATTTTCATCTTGTGTTACACTGGGGAAGAGCAGCAATATCTATTTTCACTGCCCCACCTCCCACTCTCCCTCTGTCTCCCTCGCTCCTTTCCCCTTTACTCTCCCCCAACCCCCTCACTCCCCTGTCCAGAAAACACTGAGAGTGAGACAGGACAAAAACATTTTTATTCCAGAAAGTCTGATGTCTTCATCAGCAGAAAGGGAATGTGAATCGCAGCACTGCACCATTGTGTGTCTGTGTGTGTGCATGTGGGTGAGTGTGTGTGTGTGTGTGTGTGTGTGTGTGTGCCCATGTGGGTGAGTGAGTGTGTGTGTGTGTGGTTGACTTAGAGAGGTCAGCTTCTCTCCTCTATCCCCCCCTCTCTCTCTCTCTCTCTCTCTCTCTCTCTCTCTCTCTCTCTCTCTCTCTACCTTTATTCTGTTATCCCCCAACCTTTTCTGCCAGCCTCTTTCAGGCATCACTCTCTCCTCTCGGTCTCTTTGTACGGCCCTCCTTTAATTTGGACAGCGAGAAGTTGTTAAAAGCCCTATGAAATATGTATGAAGGATTGTGAGCGTTGCGATTGGCCCTGTTTACTGGCCAGCCGAGCGAATGAGCAGCCACACAGGATAATCCCCCACAATGCCTCTGGAACAAAGGCCCAACAGCTGACCCGAGGGAGGGAGGGATGGAGAAGCAGGGGGGGACAGAGAGGGGACAGAAAGGGGGACAAAACAGTTAAAGCTCTCTGCTGGCCACGATGAGCAGGCAGCTCTCACCCTATCCTCACACACACACACACACACACACAATCACAGACAAAGGGCTCAGGGACAAGAATAACTCCCACTCTCTCTTGCTCCTGCTTGTCTCTCTCCACTTACATCTCCCTCTCCTCTCACATTCTCCTCCCTCTCCTCTCTATCTCTCTCCTCTCCTCTCTCCCTCTCCTCTCTCTCCCTCTCCTCTCAACCTCTCCTCTCACCCTCTTCTCTCATCCTCTCCTCTCAACCTCTCCTCTCTCCTCTCTCCCTCTCCTCTCTCTCCCTCTCCTCTCAACCTCTCCTCTCACCCTCTTCTCTCATCCTCTCCTCTCAACCTCTCCTCTCTCCTCTCAACCTCTCCTCTCTCCTCTCACCCTCTCCTCTCTCCCTCTCCTCTCACCCTCTCCCCTCTCTCCCTCTTACCCTCTCCTCTCTCCCTTTATCCCTCTCCTCTTTCCTCTCTCCCTCTCCTCTTACACTCTTATTTCAACCTCTCCTCTCACCCTCTCCTCTCACCCCCTCTCCTCTCCTCTCTCTCTCTCCCTCTCCTCTCCCTCTCCCTCTCCCGCTCCCTCTCCCGCTCCCTCTCCCCCTCTCATCTCCCCCTCTCTTTTTCCCTCTCCTCTCACCCTCTCCTCTCACCCTCTCCTCTCTCCCACTCCTCTCACCCTCTCCTCTCACCTTCTCCTCTCTCTCTCTCCTCTCCCTCTCTCTCTCCTCTCTCTCTCCCTCTCCTCTTACCCACTCCTCTCTCCCTCTCCTCTCACCCTCTCCACTCTCCCTCTCCTCCTCTCCTTTCACCTCTCCCCTCTTCCTCTCCTCTCTCCCTCTCCTCTCACCCTCTCCTCTCCTCTCTCCCTCTCCTCTCACCCTCTTCTCTCCCTCTCACCTCTCCTCTCTCCCTCTCCACTCTCCCTCTCCTCTCTCACTCTCCTCTCACCCTCTCCTCTCTCCCTCTCCTCTCACCCTCTCCTCTCACCTCTCCTCTCACCCTCTCCTCTCCCTCTCACCTCTCCTCTCTCCACTCTCCCTCTCCTCTTACCTTCTCCTCTCCTCTCTCCCTCTCCTCTCACCCTCTCCTCTCTCACTCTCCTCTCAACCTCTCCTCTCACCCTTTCACTGCTTCTATTCAGTCTTTACTTTCTCACTTGCACCCTTTTCCTCCCTCGTCCTCTCTCTCTCCTTACACCCTCTCTCCCCTTCCTCTCTCTACTTCCCTCACCACACCTTCCCTCGGCTCTCCCACCCCCCTCCCTCTCGCTCTCAGTCAAGAGGATCTGAAATACCAATACCCTTTTCTCCTTGACATTGCCTTCTCCTTGCAGTCAGCATTTTACTGTCCTTTTATAGTCAAAACGTCAGGAGAAATTCCATGCAGGAATATTCTTAGTAATGCAGCACTCCCTGCGTCGTTCCTGCCTGCCTTCCTGCCTGCCTTCCTGCCTTCCTGCCTGCCTGCCTTCCTGCCTTCCTGCCTTCCTGCCTGCCTTCCTGCCTGCCGGGCTGGTGTTTATAGGGTCACAGTCTGCTGCATCCCAGCTCAATGTGTCACTGTTTTTCAGCGGCACAAGCCCAAACACTGAAGAATTTACACTATTTTTTAGATTGTGTTGTTGAGTAGTTATACATGAATAAGATGAGGTGTTTTGTACGGTAGGTTCAATGGACTGTTGACACACATTTACTGTTCTAACACACAAGTCATACACTTTCTTATTCATGATTCACCTTTTCACACAGAGCAGTGGACATACACACACACACACACACACTCCATTCATCACCCTGAGGGGGGTGTTTGGCTGTCCAGTGCTGCCTGTGTGTGTGTGTGTGTTCTGGTGGCCACTAACCTTGCTGTGTCCTGACACTCCTGATGAGTATCTGCAGGACACAGGAGGAGAGGAGCCGAGTGCGCACAGTCAGGCGTTTGGGCAAGCTGCAGGGTGTGTGAGTGTGTCTGAGCGTGTCTGTGTGTGTGTGTGTGAGTCTACCCTCGTGTCTGCCTGTGTGTGTTTCTGTGTGTGTGTGGGTCTGTGGCTGCAGAGGGAGGCGGACAGGCATGGAGGCAGTCAGCATTATCCAAGCAGGTGACCCCTGAAGGCTGCATCGCCCTGGGGCTTTGAGTGAAGGAGAGAGGGGTGTGTGTGTGTGTGTGTGTGTGTGTGTGTGTGGGTGTGGGTGTGTGTGTGTGTGTGTACGTGCATGCCTGCGTGCACACGTGTGTGCGTCATGTCTCTCTCTCTCACAGTGTGGGATGTGTCATCTCCTTGGCTCAAGAGGTGTGTGTCTATGTGTGCAGACGTGCATATGTGTGTGTGAGTGCTGGCTCGGGGGGAAGGTGTCACAGATCTTTGCCAGACTAATAATCTCTATGGTGTCAGTGAGCAGAGCTGTGAGGGACACTAAAGAGGCTGTGTGTCTGTGTGTTCCCAAAGCATTTCACTTCCTCTTTTCAGGCTCCCTGCATGCTGTTGTTTGGGTTCAGATTTACAGTACACTCATAAAGACGTCTTTCTGAAGTTGGGGGAGGAGGAGGAGGGGGGAGGAGGGGGAGGAGGGGGAGGAGGAAGGTGGTGATATAAACTTCAGAATTGACAAGAAATGAGCAGTCATAAGTCACAATACAAGTGTGGATGTCAGTGGGCTTTTTAAGGAACTAGCGACTAAAGGAAGTAGCGACTAAAAAGGCAGGTGATACACAATATTACAGAACACCACAGGGCTTCTCATCACAGCCACTAACTCAACCCTTTATTGTCTTTCACATAAAAACAGTGTGTTACTGTAAATGATACAATGACTTCCCACCCCACAACTATCATTTTTGCAAAATGTGAGACCGTTAATTAATTTTATTGGTCACATACACATTTAGTAGATTGTGGGTGTAGCGAAACGCTTGTGTTTCTAGCTCCAACAGTGCAGTAGTATCTAACAATACACAACAATACACACAAATCTAAAAGTAAAAGAATGGAGTTAAGAAATATATAAATATTAGGACGAGCAAATATTATGGTCTGATAATATTATAATATGTTTGTTACAGTACATACATATATTCAGTATACAGTATATGGCTGCTGTAGTCATCAAACCCACTATTATGGTGTTGCTCTCACTGTGCTCTAACTAACCAAGCCATCAGGAGAACCAGAACTAACGCCCCCTGTCTTCTGTCTGTTTTGGTGCAGGTTCCAGAGAGGTTCCTGGAGGTGGCTCAGATCACGCTGCGCGAGTTCTTCAATGCCATCGTGGCAGGCAAAGACGTGGACCCGTCCTGGAAAAAAGCCATCTACAAGGTGATCTGCAAGCTGGACAGCGATGTGCCCGAGGTCTTCAAGTCACCCAACTGTCTCCAGGAGCTTCTACATGAGTAACCATCCCTGCCTCCGCCACCCCGCCCGACGCTTTCTGCTTTTTCAGATTTTCATATTTTTATTTCTTTCCCTATTCTATGATTTTCCTGTTTTTCTTTATGTATGAAGTATGAAGTAGCATTCCTCCCCATCTGAAGCCTACTGGGCTGTGTTCCTAAATGATCTAACTATTGTGTTGTTGTTATTATTCCCATCATTAGGATTATTATTTGTTTTTTAAATGATTCTGCTGATCTGAAGAGACGTTGATCCTATTGGGTGTTTTGGACTGTGTGAACCCTGACCTATCTGCCCTGATTGACTAGAAACACTAGGGAGGGATCCCCACTATGCGCAGGGAGGGGCTTCCCACTAGCCTGTACCCTACCTACTCTAAGGAGGACCCTACAATGCTAGTGCGGTCACCAATAGACTTTGGCCACTACACTACAGAGGGTCCCTATGTTACTGGGGTCCTCAATAGGCTCACCCAACTGTGCAAGGTTGCTCCCTAATAGGCGGTGCCCACTACTATGGCTGTCCCAGGGAGGACAACACACTACACCATGCTGCCTGCAGCCTAATGACTTTATTAACTGCTGGACTATACTGGACTACTAGTACTGGTCTGGACTACTAGTACTGGTCTGGACTACTAGTACTGGTCTGGACTGGTATACTGGTCTGGACTATTAGTACTGGTCTGGACTATTAGTACTGGTCTGGACTACTAGTACTGGTCTGGACTGGTATACTGGTCTGGACTATTAGTACTGGTCTGGACTGGTATACTGGTCTGGACTGGTATACTGATCTGGACTATTAGTACTGGTCTGGACTACTAGTACTGGTCTGGACTGGTATTCTGGTCTGGACTACTAGTACTGGTCTGGACTACTAGTACTGGTCTGGACTGGTATACTGGTCTGGACTATTAGTACTGGTCTGGACTGGTATACTGGTCTGGACTGGTATACTGATCTGGACTATTAGTACTGGTCTGGACTGGTATACTAGTCTGGACTGGTATACATGTCTGGACTGGTATACTGGTCTGGACTATTAGTACTGGTCTGGACTGGTATACTGGTCTGGACTACTAGTACTGGTCTGGACTGGTATTCTGGTCTGGACTACTAGTACTGGTCTGGACTACTAGTACTGGTCTGGACTGGTATACTGGTCTGGACTACTAGTACTGGTCTGGACTATTAGTACTGGTCTGGACTGGTATTCTGGTCTGGACTACTAGTACTGGTCTGGACTGGTATACTGGTCTGGACTACTAGTACTGGTCTGGACTGGTATCAGCCACCTAATGAGCTCTACCATGATGTTTTGAAGTGTGTTTTCTGCGAGTAGGGTATTGTGTTTATTGAGTGTATATTATTATTCCTGTTGTTGTTATTATTATTATTTGTCATCATTGCTTGCTAAAGATTGGCACAGATTTGTTTGTCTCTTGACAACGTTACAGAAAATAAATTATTATTAATATTCCGAAAGAGTATAAATTCTCTACATATAATTACTTTTCTCTGAGCAATTTAGGCACAAGCCTCTTTCTCATTTCATATCCCCCATCCCCCCCTCTGTCTGTTTGTGTGGGTCCAAGTTGTGTTTGATCTTCTCTTCTGATAAGGCAGACACTGGCGGAGGGAGTAGGCCTCAGTCCTGGGGCTCAAGTAAAAACACAAGGGGAACATGAGTCTCAACCCTAGGCTTTACACAAATAGAAAACAATGCTGTAAAATTGAAGAGGTGTTGGTTTGGAAGAGCACATAGTGCAACCAGTGGCAGTGCACAAATGCAGAGGTCTGTGGGCAGCGAAACACACACATGTACAAATACATACCACACTCACACAATCACCCACAAGTATACACACGCGCACAGAGAAACACACACACACAGAAACACGCAGCGTGTGACCTTTTTTGGCGCTGATGAGTGCATTAAGACAGACCGGTTACTGTCTGAGTTTATGACTTTTCATTGCTTCAAGGCCACATTTCCACATCGACTGCAGGCACATATGTTAGCCCCACACATTTACGGGCCATTCATTCAGGATGACATCATTCATACGTACTACACAGTGTGAGACATGGTATGAAGGTGAAGGCGGTAACGCTTTCTTTTCCAGTCCAATGAGGAGCGGAAGCTACTTACTGCTACTTCATTTATTCAAAATGAAAGACGTGGTTATGACCTGGGATTAAATGGTATACAGTGGTGCAGAAATCCCAGACAAACTAAAGTATCATTTTTAGGCAATTAGTCTGTTGTTACCATTAACAATACCAGGTACTTTAATACCAAGTAAACATAGTTAATAAAAGGACTGGAAAATAAAGTGTAACCGGGAAGGCTCCAGTTTTCTCTGTGATAATGCCTTTTTGCAATGCAATTTATCTCAGCAACATAAATAGTAAAAGTCTTTCATTCTGTGATGAAGCTAATGACAAGGTTAACTAAGAGAAAAAATATGAAGCTACTTTCCAAGCAAATTAAAAGTTTATATAATATTTTACTACAAAGCACTGTACTAATCTTTGATGGAATTGTATTTAAAAACAGTTCAACGAATAGATAGCTAGGTAAGTAAACAAATGGATAGCCAAATATTAGAGGGAGTGAGGAGAGATGGGAGGGAGGAAGAGATGTATATTTTCCAGACCATGTCAGCTGACCAGAAAAAAACAGATTCTAGCTATAGCCTAAAACGGTGGCCTAGAGTCTTAACTTGTCAGCTCACAAGGTCAGGAAATAGAGGAGAGAAGGAGAGAATAGAGACACACAGATGTTCATTATTAGTAATTGTATGGACACAGACACCTTTCCTCTCCTATGTCTTCTTCTCTTCTTCTCTGCAATATTCACCTGGCTCAGTGCTAGCTGCTCCTTTCTCCCTGAACAATGCGAGGTCAGAGGTCACCACTCAGCCTAGAGGGAAATGAACCTCCCAGAACCATAAAGACAGAGACAAAAGGACTCTATTCAATTTGTCTGTGGAAATTCAGCGTTACAGCGTGATTGAAATTTAAAGGCAATGTTCCCGCACTGCAGATGTCAGCTCAATAGGAAGTTACCTTTAAATGTCTATCTCGCAATCTGTAACGCTTCAGCAAAACAGCAAACAGATTCAATAGAGCCCAAAGACCCTAAACATGGAACAAACCCACATGATCCTCTCAATTCCAAACAGGCGCTTCTATAGATTGTATACTTACAGATTCTGACAATGACACAGTAAAATTCCATGAGAGTCCCTATGCACAGTTTATTCAGTTATTGATACATTCATACATAAACACCATTCCTTGATTCATACCAGTGAAATACGTTGACATTCAACATTTTGATCTAGTTGAATCCTGTTATCTTGTTTTGTTTGAAGCTGCCTGCTCTGAATTTGCTAATAATACAATATAGCAAATAGTAGTTACTTGTCCTTTGAAGTACATTCTAAGCACTGAAAGATCACATAGGCTACTGTGTGTGTGTGAGTGTGTGTGTGTGCTATGTGTGTGTGTGCTCGCTGGTCATCTCCCCGACCTCAGCCACGTCGGCTTTGGTTTGGTGTGTCACAAGATGAAAAGGAGCAGGTTAACCTGCTGACTTGTAAAGACGGCACAAAGCGCCTGACAAAAGGAGGAGAGAAAGGCGGAGAGCTGCTCCCTTCATTATGTTCCCCCGCAGACACTGTTCTTCTTAAGATCCAAGTCCTGAGAGCGGGGATGATGGGTTTGTCTGTGTTTCAAAGCACCAGCCAACGGCTTAAAAGAACCTGTAACACAAAACAAAGGATAGGAAGGACACTTTTATCTGATACACGGATTAATACCCCCCATCCCCTCTCCCTTCCCCTACAACCCCACCCTCAGAAGGAGTTCCTGTGCATTGTGCAGCTGAACAGATTATTCCGGACTCTTATTTCTGAACAGATTATTCCGGACTCTTATTTCTGAACAGATTACTGCTGGTTAATAACCTCCTTTAACTGGATTAGAAGGATCTTTGTTTAGGTTTTTATTTTTGGTTTGTTTGGTTTCAATTGATATCAAACTGCATATATCTTTTTTTATTATTGTAAAATACAAATGTATTACAAAAAAGCTAATAGGAGTGAACTTTTGGGAAGGATCTCTGTCAGGAATTGTGTCATGAAGCATGAGGGTATTTTTTGTGATTTCTTACTTTTTCCGATCTGTTACAGAAAAAGCGATTTGTTGGTCTCTTAAAAGTAGAAAACAAGCAATATAAGTAGTTTGTGCGGGTTTTGTGAAGACTTTTCTTTTGATTTATTTACATTTTGTATTGGGTGTGTTTTGGAGATATAAACAGACTTGGGTTTTGAATCCTTTTTGGGCTGCATGAAATGTGATGCTGTAACTGTTGAAGAAGGGAACGATCGCTCCCAAGTCTAACATCGCTTGGAAGGGGAGAGCGGGAGTGAGGGATGACAAATAGAGAGACAGAGAGAGCGAGTGAGATATGACATAGACTCTCACTACATGCTCTCCAACCTGTCTTCCCCAAAGAACGCCCTGCAATGCCCTAAAGGGAATATATGTTCCCCTCTGTGGGCGATGCCCTTCAATCTGAGTCAGCATCCCCTTTCTGCTGACAGAACATGGCGTAGTTGTCCCTTCATTATGATGTCATAGTTCCCTGTTGGCAGTGGATCCAGACTGGCCCACACAATGGCGTTGGTGTCTCCCTCTTTACGAACTAAGAGAGACTTTAGTGAGAGAAAAACTGGAACTTACTGTCCCCATAGACTACTGGTGTAGGAGTGGAGGGGAAAGCACTACTGTAAACATACTGTCCAGCGGTCAGTTACCCTACACTATGCATTGTGTCTTTGGGATATAATAGAACTGGTCTAAATACTGAGGGTGTACAGATTTAAGAAGAGTTTTCATCTTTGTGGAAAAGGGCTAAGATAATGTTGAGGTTCCGTGCACAGTTGCTGTGACTGAGTATGTGTGTGTGTGTGCGTGTGTGCGTGTGTGTTTGTGAGAATGAGAACCTGTGAACCAGTGAGTGACACAATTCTCAACACGGAGGCTTACATTTTGGGATGGTATTCTCCCCCACCCCTGTGAGTACCATCCCAAAATGTAAATGATTCTCATTAACGGATGGGCGACGTGTGTGTTTGTTTGCGAAGTAAATTTCCATTCATTTAATGACCTGCTTAAAGGGGGTCTGTTTCTCAGTGGTTAAACTAGTAGTTTTTTGGGGGGCTCTTCTTTTGTAAATATCAATGACGTGGAATTTAAAGTGATAAATACTGCCTTTGTATTATTTAGCAATATGTTGTATATAGCGTTTTGTTTATGCTTTTTGTATAACATTATTATTCAGATCTAGTAATTCCATCTGAAATTGCCATGGCTCATATATACAGATTTTAGTAAGTTATAGAAAAAATACAAATCAAATATGGCTGGTTTTAGCTTTTTTTCTGTTGTTGTTGGTGTCTATTTGTCTTGCAGATTTTATGTAATTTATTGGTTTAATTTATCCTAATTTATTCAATGTTGTATTTTTTTTCAACCAATGAAGGCTGTACTGTATTTTATCATGAATTTGAACCAATCCAATTAAACATTAGGCCTACTTAGAAAAAAAAAGATTTTATAAAGGATACTTAAGAGCACTCAATCAATTCTCAGAAATTGTTACATGGGGATTTTGGCAGCTAAATTGAACTGGAACATTTTATAAAAGGTACTTTTTGTTTGGGGAGAGGTAGAGGACATTAAAGAAAAAAATACTAGTATTTTTCTTTTTTTTCTCCAGGCTTTTCCCCCTCTACTGCTGTGGGCCTCCCCAAAGACAGTAGTTGAATTGCCTTTTGTGCCTTCATCCTCTATGAACTGAATGTATGTGCAGTATATATGCAAGCTTGTGCAAAATTATGAAACATTTAAATAAAAATGAAAGAAAAAGATTACAGAATGTCTGACTCACCAAACAAATCTTTACAGTAAATTCGACCAACCTGGCGCGTGTATGTGTGCGTTCTCTATGATGCGTTTAATCAGAATTAAACCAGAGGATTGGGTGGAGAGCTGAGCGGAGGCCTCTCTCTTGCCCTCTGACCCCTGCTGCCCTCCACAAGCATCACAGATGACTACAGATGCCGCCTCATCAGGCTAAATGCAGCAATAAACGCACAGATCAGGATTTACAGCATTGAACACAGCCTTCTGATATCTTGTGCGCACACACACACACACACACACACACACACGCGCGTTCGTTATGAACATGATACTTTGCGTATTCACAATTTCTCATGTCTATATTTCTTTATCTTCTTTCCATCCCCTCTTTCTTTTTTCTCCCCCTCTCTCTCTCTCTCTCTCTCTCTCTCTCTCTCTCTCTCTCTCTCTCGGCAAGCCTTAACCGGAACCTACGTCTCCTTAGGTAGGGCTGAGGCAGCATCTTTGTACAACACGAACCGTCTGCTCTGTAATCAAATACCATCTGTCGCTACATCTGAAGACTCACACACACTCAGACGGGAACATACACACACACACACACACACACACACACACATCTGTGCTTCACTCTCTGGTCATGATCTTGGTGTGTGTGTGTGTGTGTGTGTGTGTGCATACTATCAAGATTCCCTCTGCCCCTGGCCTGGTGAGGAAGTTGGCTGGGTCATATCAGTAGGTTCCTGTTTTTTATGTCTCCACAGTGAGTTCAGAGGTCATTGTCTTCAGGTATCCATGTTTGTTCTGGGGCCTGTGTGTATCTGTGTCATGCAGACATTGGCTCCCATCTCTGCTCTTCCCAGCAGAGGAGTTAGTGGACTTTATTCCCAGCCTTACTCCCAGCCTTGGATCAACGGCCCACTATCTCAAAGCAGCAAATGTTTCCCAATGTTGACAGAAAGCTACCTCTGCTCTTGCACACAAAACTTTGACATGACCACCAAGGTCCTCCACGTCCCTCCTTCTCAAGGTTAGCTTGTTGTTGTGCACCAAGTTCACAGTTTATGCAATAAGATTGACTTAGGGCTCTATTCAGTCCATATCGCGGATGTTCAGCATTACAGCGTGGTTGAAATGGAAAGGCAGTGTTCCTGCTTTAACGGAGACTGCGTTCACGGTAAACACTGCAGATGTAATCTGTAAAGCTTCAGCGGTAAAGACTGAATAGAGCCCTAGGAGTCTTCACGCAATAACATTTACTATTCAACTAGAATGCAAGCTGTCTCTTTGATGATATACTTTAACGTTAACATGCCTTCAAAAATGTTGTTTTTTAAAAATGTATTTTAACTTTTAAATCTAGAGTGGTTTTTAGATTGTATTATTATAATATAATTGTATTGTCACATCGTTATTATCATATCATGGGTCGAGTCTATGGACAGAGAGACATGCTGAAGATGTGGGATGAATAAATTGCAAAATAGACAGATCTCGGTGTCTCATCAAGGGCAGGCATTAGGTATAGGGACATCTAGTGGTCAGAATGTGTAGTGCACTCAGTGTGCCAGGCCTTGCCTTGTGGTAGTCGTGGTGTCCATCTGTGTCTGTGTGTGGTTGGACCAAATAGTAGACTGTAACATTTACAATGAATTCTTTCCCACATTCATAATATGTTACATAATTCCTTTCTTTCACATACTCTCCTCCTTTCCCTCTTGCCTCTCCTTTTCATGTCTCTCTCTCCTATGCATTTTTACCTTTCCCAATCTCTCTCTCCCTTTCTCTCTTCTTTCCCTCAGTCCCCCCTCCTCTGTGTGTGTTTTCTGGAGCCAGATTCCAGTTGGACAGATCATTGTGTCCTCTCTCTGATTCTTGCCGGGGTTCTGTCTCTGGACTGCCCCCGACGCAACTGGAGCCTCCAAGGCTCAGGAGAGGAGCCTGGGAACGGCAGAACAAAGGGCCGCTCGTCCGTCTGCAGCCGCCTGCCTCCGCCTCCGCTTCTCTTCTCTCCCTCCCCTTCTCCTCCTCTCCTACCCATTGCCGGGCGCTCCAAATTAAGACTTCAGACGAGGAAAATGGGCCCGCTACCCGGGATGAATGAGACACAGAGAGAAAGTAAGTGAGAGAGAGGGGGACTCTGTAACACGCCAAGAGGAGCTGCATCACAAAGCAGTCGTTGTTGGAAAGCATGGGCCCTCGCTGGTTCCGTGAGGAACTGTTAGTGTGTCAACCACACACACACACACACGTATGCATGAACACACTCATGCCAGCACGTATGCAGGCACACACACACTGAGGGGGAGATACTTGTGTGTGTGTTTGTTACAGTGAGTGTCCTGTGACAGCTGTTGATCCAAATGGTGCTCCTTTAGAGTGGGAGGGGAGGTGAGGGGGGTGAGGGAGTATTAGTGACTATGAGAAAGGGGGTCACACACAGAGGAGAGGGCGATCGGTGTGTATGTGTGGAGGATTATTAGTTATGCCTGTACGTGTGTTGGGGTCACACTGAATCAAATAGTCTCCTACTGTACAGCAAAGCACATCTGCGGTCAGAAGGGTGTGTGTGTGTTGTGTGTGGTGTGAAACCGCAGCGCCAAGTGGTGTGTGTGTGTGTGTGTGTCTCATGATAGACCCTCTAACAGGTGTTTGCCCCTGGGCCTCCCAGCACACCTTGAATAGTATTTTCTTTGTTGTCAGTGTTTCTCTATAATCTCATCAGTATTGTCATCTATGGCTCTGGGCAAGAGAGACGCGAGTAGAGAGGAGCCAGTTACAGAGAGAGAGAGACAGATGGAAAGCGAGAGAGAGAGAGAGAGAGAGAGAGAGAGAGAGAGAGAGAGAGAGAGAGAGAGAGACCCTGAACTGGTCTTGGCCTTCCCAGTTTAAACTGGTTCCAGTGAGTCCAAGGCAGATGGCACTCAGGGCAAGGCTGGGTTGTCCTCCCAAAACACGCACGCACGCACGTACCCTATCCAGTCTGTTGGTGCCATTATTGGCATCGTTCACCTCTTCTAGATCCTTGAATCAGAAATCCCACTGACCCGTTATACTTCCTACTGACCCGTTTGGATCCATGGCCACGCACGGAGCGCTGGATCAAGTGTACAGCAGTTTCGAATCCTGGGTAATTCAAATGTTTTAGTTACTTAGATGAACAGGAGGTGTTTTAGCAAATGTTAATCTCTGAGACATAAGCCATAGACTCAGAGAGAGAGAAGTGGAGGGATGCATTTGTCTTTGTATTCTCCTTCAAAACAGATACAGCACACAGCACACAGAGGGTTATTCATTAAATATTAGCACCGTATTAAAGTTTACCACCTGTTATCAACACAGATTCACTAACACAGATACACACTGTGCTAACAGCATAACGGGGAACAGATTCCCCTTTGAATATGAACGTATTGCATTGTAATATGGGCGACTGTATGGGCCTGTTGTCTTATCTATTCAAAGTGTATTCAAAATTGCATTGAAGTTCTAGGAAAATACTATTTCTGCGTAGTGGTCTCAAGCAGCAGTGTACAGTAAATCACATCATGATTCCATCTGGAAGCACCTCCTCCTGTCAATCAGAGAGTAGGACAGAGGGATCTAAAGTGGGTTCTGTGACCTCATGCCAGGGTGCCAGGTCCATTCTGTTCCGTTCCGAGGGGTCTTAACACCATCCAACTCCCTTTGTGTCTGGGGCCATTTTTCAGAAACTGTTGAGTACCGAGAATCGCCTCTCGGGGCCCCCCAGGCCCCCCGGAGCCCCACCACCCCCTAGCTCTCTGATCCATGGGCTCTAGCCCTGAGCTCAGGGAGAGCCTTAAGACAAGGAGTGACAACCAGGACAGCTGCATGAGCTGGAAACCAGTCTCGGCAAGGCAAGCTCCCCTACAACCCAGCCGGTGATCAGGCGGGGTGGGCCAAGCAGCCAAACAGCTCATTGTTTCTGGCAGGGCCCGAGGAATTTCATTTGTCATGAAATGGATACGGGACGGACGGACACAGGGCTCTCCAAAAAAGACCCTGGGACGAGCCTGCCACCCCCTCCTCTCCTCCTTAACCGCTAACAAAGGCCCCTGTGGCTAGACTAATAATAACCACACATTTCCCAAGGTACAGCAGCAGCAAGCCAGATCTGAAGGGTATTGTTTTCCAGAGAGACTGAAGGAGAGGTAGAGAGATACATGGAAAGGTCTAGAGAGAGAGAGAGAGAGAGAGAGAGAGAGAGAGAGAGAGAAAAAAAGAAAGAGGGGATGGAAAGAAGATAAGGAAGAGTGAAATGTTACTGTCTTCAGTCTCAGGTTCAACCTTAGGCAGAGAGGTTAGGCAGGTTAGCACCGTGAGACAGCTAGGAATGACCAATATTCCACTCACTTAGACATTCCAGACCACTAACTGTAATTAATGAGTCCATGGATAGTGTGGCTATCCAATAATTAGCCCACCTCTGCACTCTGACATGGTGTGAATGATTAGGCGTTCACACATTCCACAGCAAACGGTGACGGAGATGACAACAGACACTACTCGTTAAGGGGGATTTTGTGTTTATGTAGGACCAACGACCCAGCTACAGACACGGCCTGAAAAGCCAACCTAACAATCCATCTCAACAAAACAATGTCCTCCTCCCCACCAAGGGCACTCCTTGGCACAACAATGAGACCCCCCCCACACCCCTCCATCAAAGAGCATTCCAGCCCCAGAGCCCCTAAGCCCCGACTCCCTCCCATGTGACAGGCGAGTCATCTTTAAGAATTGATTGACTCTGGTGTCTAAAGCCTAGGGAGGCTGGCTGCCAGGATGGCCGGCATACACTCTACATATGGGGCCAGGTACGCAACAGCTGCTCCCCAACAATAAAGGCAGAAAAATGGGAGGCACTCGGAGAAGATGCGGCCTAACTTCCCTCCCTGTCCCCACTGGTCACCTTGGGCCAGTTGTTGCCCGCGGCGACAGCGGCAGTTGGAACCAAACTCGGGGGGATGGCTGTAGAGGGACACCTATAACTCACAATGTGGAAGAGGGAGAGAGAGAGAGGAGGAAGGCAGAGAGAGAGGTAGAAGGGAGGGAGGGAGAAGGGAGGGAGGAAGAAGGGAGGGGAGGGAGGGAGAAGGGAGGGGAGGGAGAAGGGACGGAGGAAGAAGGGAGGGTTGGGTGGAGGGAACAGTGGGGAAATACTTTCCCTTCCTTCCTTCGGAGAAGCGCGTGGTTTGTGCCACCAAGATGGCGCTGTGACACATGGACGGACGTAAATAAGACAATGGCATGTTGTTCTTTTCAGAGGGAGATCGTCTGGAAGCCTCTCTGGAGGTTGTGTGAAGGAGATGTCGGCCCCATCCAGCTCCCTGACGGACACCCACACGCACACACACACACACACACACACACACACACACTGGAGAGAGACAGACACCGTGGAGGAGGACCAGAGTTGGATAGGGAACATTGTGATACAGGAGATACAAATCACACGTAAGTAGACAGGAGAAATATTACCTTGCAGTTTGAAGTGCTTATATTAAACCTGGAAACTTACATCACTAATCAGACTGGATCAGACTGGATCAGACTGGATCAGACTGGCTTCAGAATTGATTCATTAAGTTGTTGTTTTTCATCTAGAAATGATTAAAGAATAAAGCATCAGGAAGTAGAGAAAAAAAAGGAGGAGCCACAAAACCTGTATGGTTCCCAGTCCATGTCCCTAACCCCTAACCCCTACACTACAGAACAGTCCATGTCCCTAACCCCTAACCCCTACAGAACAGTCCATGTCACTAACCCCTAACCCCTACAGAACAGTCCATGTCCCTAACCCCTAACAACTAACCCCAAACCCCTAAAGAAAAGTCCATGTCCCTAAACCCTAACCCCTAACCCCTAAACCCTACAAAACAGTCCATGTCCCTAACCCTAACCCGTAACCCCTAACCCCTAACCCCTAACCCCTACACTACAGAACAGTCCATGTCCCTAACCCCTAACCCATAACCCCTACAGAACAGTCCATGTCCCTAACCCCTAAACCATAACCCCTAACCCCTACAGAACAGTCCATGTCCCTAACCCCTAACCCCTACAGAACAGTCCATGTCCCTAACCCCTAACCTAACCCTACAGAACAGTCCATGTCCCTAACCCCTAACCCTAACCCTGAACCTAACCTAACCTACACTACAGAACAGTCCATGTCCCTTAACCCCTAACCCCTACAGAACAGTCCATGTCACTAACCCTAACCCCTACAGAACAGTCCATGTCTCCTAACCTAACAACTAACCCCTAAACCCTAAAGAAAAGTCCATGTCCCTAACCCTAACCTAACCCTAAACCCTACAAAACAGTCCATGTCCCTAACCCTAACCCGTAACCCTAACCTAACCCTAACCCTACACTACAGAACAGTCCATGTCCCTAACCTAACCCATAACCCTACAGAACAGTCCATGTCCCTAACCTAAACCATAACCCTAACCCTACAGAACAGTCCATGTCCTAACCCTAACCCTACAGAACAGTCCATGTCCCTAACCCTAACCCTACAGAACAGTCCATGTCCCTAACCCTAACCTAACCCTGAGACCTAACCCCTAACCCTACACTACAGAACAGTCCATGTCCCTAACCCTAACCCCTACAGAACAGTCCATGTCCCTAACCTAACAACTAACCCCTAAACCCCTAAAGAAAAGTCCATGTCCTAACCTAACCCCTAACCCTAAACCCTACAAAACAGTCCATGTCCCTAACCCTAACCCGTAACCCTAACCCTAACCTAACCCTACACTACAGAACAGTCCATGTCCCTAACCCTAACCCATAACCCCTACAGAACAGTCCATGTCCCTAACCCTAAACCATAACCCTAACCCCTACAGAACAGTCCATGTCCTAACCCTAACCCTACAGAACAGTCCATGTCCCTAACCCTAACCCCTACAGAACAGTCCATGTCCCTAACCCTAACCTAACCCTGAGACCTAACCCTAACCCTACACTACAGAACAGTCCATGTCCCTAACCCTAACCCCTACAGAACAGTCCATGTCACTAACCCTAACCCCTACAGAACAGTCCATGTCCTAACCCTAACAACTAACCCCAAACCCTAAAGAAAAGTCCATGTCCCTAACCCTAACCCCTAACCCCTACAAAACAGTCCATGTCCCTAACCCCTAACCCGTAACCCCTAACCCCTAACCCCTAACCCCTACACTACAGAACAGTCCATGTCCCTAACCCCTAACCCATAACCCCTACAGAACAGTCCATGTCCCTAACCTAAACCATAACCCTAACCCTACAGAACAGTCCATGTCCTAACCCTAACCCCTACAGAACAGTCCATGTCCCTAACCCTAACCCCTACAGAACAGTCCATGTCCCTAACCCTAACCCCTAACCCTGAACCTAACTAACCCCTACACTACAGAACAGTCCATGTCGCTAACCCTTTAACCCTAACCACTACAGAACAGTCCATGTCCCTAACCCTAACCCTACAGAACAGTCCATGTCCCTAACTAACCTAAACCCTAACCCCTACAGAAAAGTCCATGTCCCTAACCTAACCCTAACCCTACAGAACAGTCCATGTCCCTAACCTAACACCTAACCCCTAACCCCTAACCCCTAACATCTGACCCCTACACTACAGAACAGTCCATGTCCCTAACCTCTAACCCCTACAGAACAGTCCATGTCCCTAACCCCTAAACCATAATCCCTAACCCCTACAGAACAGTCCATGTCCCTAACCCTAACCCTAACCCTACAGAACAGTCCATGTCCCTAACCCTAACCCACAGAACAGTCCATGTCCCTAACTCCCTAGCCCTAACCCCTAACTCCTAACTCCTAACTCCTAACCCCTAACACATAACCCCTACAGAAAAGTCCATGTCCATAACCCCTAACCCCTAACCTAACCTAACCCCTAACCCTTAACCCTACACTAAACTACAGAACAGTCCATGCCTAACCTAACCTGACCTAACCCTAACCCTAACCCTAACCTAACCCTACACGACAGAACAGTCCATGTCCTGACCACTAACCCCTAACCCCTAACCCCTACAGAACAGTCCATGTCCATAACCTAACCTAACCCCTAACCCCTAAACCCTAACCCCTACAGAACAGTCCATGTCCCTAAGCCTAAACCATAACCCCTAACCCCTACAGAACAGTCCATGTCCATAACCCTAACCCTACAGAACAGTCCATGTCCTAACCCTAACCCTACACGACAGAACAGTCCATGTCCCTAACCACTAACCCCTAACTAACCCTACAGAACAGTCCATGTCCCTAACCCTAACCTAACCCCTAACCTAACCCTACAGAACAGTCCATGTCCCTAAGCCTAAACCATAACCCTAACCCCTACAGAACAGTCCATGTCCCTAACCCCTAACCCCTACAGAACAGTCCATGTCCCAAACCCCAAACCCAAACCCCTACAGAACAGTCCATGTCCCTAACCCTAACCCCTAACCTAACTCCTAACCTAACCCTACACTAAACTACAGAACAGTCCACGTCCTAACCCCTAACCCCTAACGCCTAACCCCTAACCCCTACACTACAGAACAGTCCATATCCCTAACCCCTAACCCCTACACGACAGAACAGTCCATGTCCCTAACCCCTAACCCCTAACCCCTACAGAACAGTCCATGTCCTTAACCCCTAACCCCAACCCCCTACAGAACAGTCCATGTCCCTAACCCCTAACCCTAACCCTAACCCTAACAACTAACACCTAACCCTACAGAACAGTCCATGTCCATAACCTCTAACCCCTAACCTAACCCTTAACCCTACACTAAACTACAGAACAGTCCATGCCCTAACCTAACCTAACCCTGACCCTGACCCTAACCCTACACTACAGAACAGTCCATGTCCTAACTAACCCTACCGACAGAACAGTCCATGTCCCTAACCTAACTGGCCCTACAGAACAGTCCAGGTCCCTAACCCTAACCCTAACCCTACAGAACAGTCCATGTCCCTAACCTAAACCATAACCTGAACCCCTACAGAACAGTCCATGTCCTAACCTAATCCCTAACCCCTACAGAACAGTACATGTCCCTAACCCTAAACCATAGCACCTAACCCTAAAGAACAGTTCATGTACCTAACCTAACCCTAACCCCTACAGAAAAGTCCATGTCCCTAACCCTTAACCCTAACCCTACAGAACAGTCCATGTCCCTAACCCTAACCCCTAACCTGAACCCCTACAGAACAGTCCATGTCCATAACCCCTAACCCTAACCCTAACCTAACCACTAACCCCTACAGAACAATCCATGTCCATAACCCTAACCTAACCCCTACACTAAACTACAGAACAGTCCATGTCCCTAACCCTAACCCTAACCTAACCCCTAACCCTTAACCCTTACAGAGAACAGTCCATGTCCCTAACCTAACCCTAACCCCTACACGAGAGAACAGTCCATGTCCTAACCTAACCCTAACCCTACAGAACAGTCCATGTCCCTAACCCGTAACTAACCCTACAGAACAGTCCATGTCCCTAACCCTAACCCCTACAGAACAGTCCATGTCCTAACCCATAACCCCTACAGAACAGTCCATGTCCCTAACCCTAACCCTAAATCCTAACCCTAACTAACCCTAACCCTACAGAACAGTCCATGTCCAGAACCCTAACCTAACCCTAACCCTTAACCCATACACTACAATACAGAACAGTCCATGTCCCCAACCCTAACCTAACACTAACCCCTACACTACAGAAAAGTCCATGTCCTAACCCTAACCCTAACCCTAACCCTAACCCTACATGACAGAACAGTCCATGTCCCTAACCCCTACAGAACAGTCCATGTCCCTAACCCTAACCCTAACCCCTACACTACAGAACAGTCCATGTCCTAACCCCTAACCCTACAGAACAGTCCATGTCCTAACCTAATCCCTAACCCATAACCCTACAGAACAGTCCATGTCCCTAACCCTAAACCCTAACCCTACAGAACAGTCCATGTCCTTAACCTAACCCTAACCCTACAGAACAGTCCATGTCCCTAACCCTACAGAACAGTCAATGTCCTAACCCTAACCCTTAACCCTTAACCCTAACTCCTAACCCTAACCCTGAACCCTAGCCCATTAACCCCTACACTACAGAACAGTCCATGTCGCTAACCCCTAACCCCTAACCCCTAACCCCTACAGAACAGTCCATGTCCCTAACCCTAACCCCTACAGAACAGTCCATGTCCTAACCTAACCCCAAACCCTAACCCCTACAGAAAAGTCCGTGTCCCTAACCTAACCCTAACCCCTACAGAACAGTCCATGTCCCTAACCTAACCCCTACAGAACAGTCCATGTCCCTAACCTAAACCATAATCCCTAAACCCTACAGAACAGTCCATGTCCTAACCCCTAACCCTACAGAACAGTCCATGTCCCTAACCCTAACCCCTACCGACAGAACAGTCCATGTCCTAACCACTAACCCTAACCCCTAACCCCTACAGAACAGTCCATGTCCTAACCCTAACCTAACCCTAACCCTACAGAACAGTCCATGTCCCTAAGCCTAAACCATAACCCTAACCCTACAGAACAGTCCATGTCCCTAACCCTAACCCCTACAGAACAGTCCATGTCCCAAACCCCAAACCCAAACCCCTACAGAACAGTCCATGTCCTAACCCTAACTCCTAACCCTAACCCTAACCCCTACACTAAACTACAGAACAGTCCATGTCCTAACCCTAACCCCTAACCCTAACTAACCCTACACTACAGAACAGTCCATATCCCTAACCCTAACCCCTACGACAGAACAGTCCATGTCCCTAACCTAACCCCTAACCTAACTAACCCCTAACCCTACAGAACAGTCCATGTCCCTAACCCTAACCCCAAACCCCTACAGAACAGTCCATGTTCCTAACCCTAACCCCTAACCTAACCCTAACCTAACTCCTAACACCTAACACTAACCCCTACAGAACAGTCCATGTCCATAACCCTAACCCTAACCCCTAACCCTTAACCCCTACACTAAACTACAGAACAGTCCATGCTAACCCTAACCCTGACACCTGACCCTGACCCTGACCCTAACCCTACACTACAGAACAGTCCTAACCCCTAACCCCTACAGAACAGTCCATGTCCCTAACGCCTAAACCATAATCCCTAACCCCTACAGAACAGTCCATGTCCCTAACCCCTAACCCCTAACCCTACAGAACAGTCCATGTCCCTAACCCCTAACCCCTACAGAACAGTCCATGTCCCTAACCCCTAGCCCCTAACCCCTAACTCCTAACTCCTAACTCCTAACCCCTAACACATAACCCCTACAGAAAAGTCCATGTCCATAACCCCTAACCCCTAACCCCTAACCCTTAACCCCTACAGTAAACTACAGAACAGTCCATGCCCTAACCCCTAACCCCTGACCCTAACCTAACCCCCTAACCTAACCCTAACCCCTACACGACAGAACAGTCCATGTCCCTGACCACTAACCCTAACCCTAACCTAACCCTACAGAACAGTCCATGTCCATAACCTAACCTAACCTAACCCTAAACCCTAACCCTACAGAACAGTCCATGTCCCTAAGCCTAAACCACCTAACCCCTACAGAACAGTCCATGTCCCTAACCCTAACCCCTACAGAACAGTCCATGTCCCTAACCCCTAACCCTACACGACAGAACAGTCCATGTCCCTAACCACTAACCCCTAACCCTAACCCCTACAGAACAGTCCATGTCCCTAACCCCTAACCCCTAACTCCTAACCCCTACAGAACAGTCCATGTCCTAAGCCTAAACCATAACCCCTAACCCCTACAGAACAGTCCATGTCCCTAACCCCTAACCCCTACAGAACAGTCCATGTCCCAAACCCCAAACCCAAACCCCTACAGAACAGTCCATGTCCCTAACCCCTAACCTAACCTAACTCCTAACCCTAACCCTAACCCTACACTAAACTACAGAACAGTCCACGTCCTAACCCTAACCCTAACGCTAACCCCTAACCCCTACACTACAGAACAGTCCATATCCCTAACCCTAACCCCTACACGACAGAACAGTCCATGTCCCTAACCCCTAACCCCTAACCCCTACAGAACAGTCCATGTCCTAACCCCTAACCCCAACCCCCTACAGAACAGTCCATGTCCCTAACCCCTAACCTAACCTAACTCCTAACAACTAACACCTAACCCCTACAGAACAGTCCATGTCCATAACCCTAACCCCTAACCCCTAACCCCTAACCCTTAACCCCTACACTAAACTACAGAACAGTCCATGCCCCTAACCCCTAACCCCTGACCCCTGACCCCTGACCCCTAACCCCTACACTACAGAACAGTCCATGTCCCTAACCCCTAACCCCTACACGACAGAACAGTCCATGTCCCTAACCCCTAACCCCTGACCCCTACAGAACAGTCCAGGTCCCTAACCCCTAACCCCTAACCCCTACAGAACAGTCCATGTCCCTAACCCCTAAACCATAACCCTGAACCCCTACAGAACAGTCCATGTCCCTAACCCCTAATCCCTAACCCCTACAGAACAGTACATGTCCCTAACCCCTAAACCATAGCACCTAACCCCTAAAGAACAGTTCATGTACCTAACCCCTAACTCCTAACCCCTACAGAAAAGTCCATGTCCCTAACCCTTAACCCCTAACCCCTACAGAACAGTCCATGTCCCTAACCCCTAACCCTAACCCCTAACCCTGAACCCCTACAGAACAGTCCATGTCCATAACCTAACCCCTAACCTAACCACTAACCCCTACAGAACAGTCCATGTCCATAACCCCTAACCCCTAACCCTAACCCCTACACTAAACTACAGAACAGTCCATGTCCCTAACCCCTAACCCCTAACCCCTAACCCCTAACCCTTAACCCTTACACGAGAGAACAGTCCATGTCCTAACCTAACCCTAACCCCTACAGAGAACAGTCCATGTCCCTAACCTAACCCCTAACCCTACAGAACAGTCCATGTCCCTAATAACCCGTAACTAACCCCTACAGAACAGTCCATGTCCCTAACCCCTAACCCCTACAGAACAGTCC
Source organism: Brachymystax lenok tsinlingensis (assembly GCA_030435695.1). Taxonomy (NCBI): domain Eukaryota; kingdom Metazoa; phylum Chordata; class Actinopteri; order Salmoniformes; family Salmonidae; genus Brachymystax; species Brachymystax lenok. The sequence goes on from CM059817.1 coordinate 21,460,193, forward strand.
ATGTCCCTAACCCATAACCCCTACAGAACAGTCCATGTCCCTAACCCTAACCCTAAATCCTAACCCTAACCCCTAACCCCTACAGAACAGTCCATGTCCAGAACCCCTAACCCCTAACCCCTAACCCTTAACCCATACACTACAATACAGAACAGTCCATGTCCCCAACCCCTAACCCCTAACACCTAACCCCTACACTACAGAACAGTCCATGTCCCTAACCCCTAACCCCTAACCCCTAACCCCTACATGACAGAACAGTCCATGTCCCTAACCCCTACAGAACAGTCCATGTCCCTAACCCCTAACCCCTACACTACAGAACAGTCCATATCCCTAACCCCTAATCCCTAACCCCTAACCCCTACAGAACAGTCCATGTCCCTAACCCCTAAACCCTAACCCCTACAGAACAGTCCATGTCCTTAACCCCTAACCCCTAACCCCTAACCCCTACAGAACAGTCCATGTCCCTAACCCCTACAGAACAGTCATTGTCCCTAACCCCTAACCCTTAACCCCTAACTCCTAACCCCTAACCCCTGAACCCTAGCCCATTAACCCCTACACTACAGAACAGTCCATGTCGCTCTTCCCTAACCCCTAACCCCTAACCCCTACAGAACAGTCCATATTCCTAACCCCTAACCCCTACAGAACAGTCCATGTCCCTAACCCCTAACCCCAAACCCCTAACCCTACAGAAAAGTCTGTGTCCCTAACCCTAACCTAACCCTAACCTAACCCTAACCCTAACCTAACCCTAACCCCTACAGAACAGTCCATGTCCCTAACCCCTAACCTCTACAGAACAGTCCATGTCCCTAACCCCTAAACCATAATCCCTAAACCCTACAGAACAGTCCATGTCCCTAACCCCTAACCCCTACAGAACAGTCCATGTCCCTAACCCCTAACCCCTACACGACAGAACAGTCCATGTCCCTAACCACTAACCCCTAACCCCTAACCCCTACAGAACAGTCCATGTCCCTAACCCCTAACCCCTAACCCCTACAGAACAGTCCATGTCCCTAAGCCCTAAACCATAACCCTAACCCCTACAGAACAGTCCATGTCCCTAACCCCTAACCCCTACAGAACAGTCCATGTCCCAAACCCCAAACCCAAACCCTTACAGAACAGTCCATGTCCCTAACCCCTAACTCCTAACCCCTAACCCCTAACCCCTACACTAAACTACAGAACAGTCCATGTCCCTAACCCTAACCCCTAACCCCTAACCCCTAACCCCTACACTACAGAACAGTCCATATCCCTAACCCCTAACCCCTACACGACAGAACAGTCCATGTCCCTAACCCCTAACCCCTACAGAACAGTCCATGTCCCTAACCCCTAACCCCAAACCCCTACAGAACAGTCCATGTTCCTAACCCCTAACCCTAACCCTAACCCCTAACTCCTAACACCTAACACCTAACCCCTACAGAACAGTCCATGTCCATAACCTAACCTAACCCTAACCCTTAACCCCTACACTAAACTACAGAACAGTCCATGCCCCAAACCCCTAACCCCTGACACCTGACCCTGACCCCTGACCCCTAACCCCTACACTACACTACAGAACAGTCCATGTCCCTAACCCCTAACCCCTACATGACAGAACAGTCCATGTCCCTAACCCCTAACCCCTGACCCCTACAGAACAGTCCATGTCCCTAACCCCTAACCCCTAACACCTAACCCCTAACCCCTACAGAACAGTCCATGTCCATAACCCCTAACCCCTAACCCCTAAACCCTAACCCTACAGAACAGTCCATGTCCCTAAGCCCTAAACCATAACCCCTAACCCCTACAGAACAGTCCATGTCCCTAACCCCTAACCCCTACAGAACAGTCCATGTCCCTAACCCCTAACCCCTACACGACAGAACAGTCCATGTCCCTAACCACTAACCCCTAACCCCTAACCCCTACAGAACAGTCCATGTCCTAACCCCTAACCCTAACCCTAACCCTTCAGAACAGTCCATGTCCCTAAGCCCTAAACCATAACCCCTAACCCCTACAGAACAGTCCATGTCCCTAACCCCTAACCCCTACAGAACAGTCCATGTCCCAAACCCCAAACCCAAACCCCTACAGAACAGTCCATGTCCCTAACCCTAACCTAACCCCTAACCCTAACCCTAACTCCTAACCCCTAACCCCTAACCCCTACACTAAACTACAGAACAGTCCACGTCCCTAACCCTAACGCCTATCCCTAACCCCTACACTACAGAACAGTCCATATCCCTAACCCCTAACCCCTACACGACAGAACAGTCCATGTCCCTAACCTAACCCTAACCCCTACAGAACAGTCCATGTCCCTAACCCCTAACCCCAACCCCTACAGAACAGTCCATGTCCCTAACCTAACCTAACCTAACTCCTAACAACTAACACCTAACCCCTACAGAACAGTCCATGTCCATAACCCCTAACCCCTAACCCCTAACCCCTAACCCCTAACCCTTAACCCCTACACTAAACTACAGAACAGTCCATGCCCTAACCTAACCTAACCCTGACCCTGACCCCTAACCCCTACACTACAGAACAGTCCATGTCCCTAACTAACCCTACACGACAGAACAGTCCATGTCCCTAACCCCTAACCCTTGACCCCTACAGAACAGTCCAGGTCCCTAACCCCTAACCTTTAACCCCTACAGAACAGTCCATGTCCCTAACCCCTAAACCATAACCCTGAACCCCTACAGAACAGTCCATGTCCCTAACCCCTAATCCCTAACCCCTACAGAACAGTACATGTCCCTAACCCCTAAACCATAGCACCTAACCCCTAAAGAACAGTTCATGTACCTAACCCCTAACCCCTAACCCCTACAGAAAAGTCCATGTCCCTAACCCTTAACCCTAACCCCTACAGAACAGTCCATGTCCCTAACCCCTAACCCCTAACCCCTAACCCTGAACCCCTACAGAACAGTCCATGTCCATAACCCCTAACCCCTAACCCCTAACCCCTAACCACTAACCCCTACAGAACAGTCCATGTCCATAACCCCTAACCCCTAACCCCTAACCCCTACACTAAACTACAGAACAGTCCATGTCCCTAACCCCTAACCCCTAACCCCTAACCCCTACACGAGAGAACAGTCCATGTCCCTAACCCCTAACCCCTAACCCCTACACGAGAGAACAGTCCATGTCCCTAACCTAACCCTAACCCCTACAGAACAGTCCATGTCCCTAACCCGTAACCCCTAACCCCTACAGAACAGTCCATGTCCCTAACCCTAACCCTACAGAACAGTCCATGTCCCTAACCCATAACCCCTACAGAACAGTCCATGTCCCTAACCCCTAACCCCTAAATCCTAACCCCTAACCCCTAACCCCTACAGAACAGTCCATGTCCAGAACCCCTAACCCCTAACCCCTAACCCTTAACCCATACACTACAATACAGAACAGTCCATGTCCCCAACCTAACCCTAACACCTAACCCCTACACTACAGAACAGTCCATGTCCCTAACCCTAACCTAACCCCTAACCCCTACATGACAGAACAGTCCATGTCCCTAACCCCTACAGAACAGTCCATGTCCCTAACCCCTAACCCTAACCCTACACTACAGAACAGTCCATGTCCCTAACCCCTAACCCCTACAGAACAGTCCATGTCCCTAACCCCTAATCCCTAACCCCTAACCCCTACAGAACAGTCCATGTCCCTAACCCCTAAACCCTAACCCCTACAGAACAGTCCATGTCCTTAACCCCTAACCCCTAACCCCTACAGAACAGTCCATGTCCCTAACCCCTACAGAACAGTCAATGCCCCTAACTCCTAACCCCTAACCCCTGAACCCTAGCCCATTAACCCCTACACTACAGAACAGTCCATGTCCAGAACCCCTAACCCCTAACCCCTAACCCTTAACCCATACACTACAATACAGAACAGTCCATGTCCCCAACCCCTAACCCCTAACACCTAACCCCTACACTACAGAACAGTCCATGTCCCTAACCCTAACCCCTAACCCCTAACCCCTACATGACAGAACAGTCCATGTCCCTAACCCCTACAGAACAGTCCATGTCCCTAACCCCTAACCCCTAACCCCTACACTACAGAACAGTCCATGTCCCTAACCCCTAACCCCTACAGAACAGTCCATGTCCCTAACCCCTAATCCCTAACCCCTACAGAACAGTCCATGTCCCTAACCCCTAAACCCTAACCCCTACAGAACAGTCCATGTCCTTAACCCCTAACCCCTAACCCCTACAGAACAGTCCATGTCCCTAACCCCTACAGAACAGTCAATGCTAACTCCTAACCCCTAACCTAGACCTAGCCCATTAACCCCTACACTACAGAACAGTCCATGTCGCTCTTCCCTAACCCCTAACCCCTAACCCCTACAGAACAGTCCATGTTCCTAACCCCTAACCCCTACAGAAAAGTCTGTGTCCCTAACCCCTAACCCTAACCCCTAACCCCTACAGAACAGTCCATGTCCCTAACCCCTAACCTCTACAGAACAGTCCATGTCCCTAACCCCTAAACCATAATCCCTAAACCCTACAGAACAGTCCATGTCCCTAACCCCTAACCCCTACAGAACAGTCCATGTCCCTAACCCCTAACCCCTACACGACAGAACAGTCCATGTCCCTAACCACTAACCCCTAACCCCTAACCCCTACAGAACAGTCCATGTCCCTAACCCTAACCCCTAACCCTAACCCCTACAGAACAGTCCATGTCCCTAAGCCCTAAACCATAACCCCTAACCCCTACAGAACAGTCCATGTCCCTAACCCCTAACCCCTACAGAACAGTCCATGTCCCAAACCCCAAACCAAACCCTTACAGAACAGTCCATGTCCCTAACCCCTAACTCCTAACCCCTAACCCCTAACCCCTACACTAAACTACAGAACAGTCCATGTCCCTAACCCCTAACCCCTAACCCCTAACCCCTACACTACAGAACAGTCCATATCCCTAACCCCTAACCCCTACACGACAGAACAGTCCATGTCCCTAACCCCTAACCCCTACAGAACAGTCCATGTCCCTAACCTAACCCCAAACCCCTACAGAACAGTCCATGTTTCCCTAACTAACCCTAACCTAACCCCTAACCCTAACTCCTAACACCTAACACCTAACCCCTACAGAACAGTCCATGTCCATAACCCTAACCTAACCCTAACCTAACCCTTAACCCTACACTAAACTACAGAACAGTCCATGCCCTAACCTAACCCTGACTGACCCTAACCCTACACTACACTACAGAACAGTCCATGTCCCTAACCTAACCCTGACCCTACAGAACAGTCCATGTCCTAACCCTAACCCCTAACACCTAACCTTTAACCCTACAGAACAGTCCATGTCCCTAACCCTAAACCATAACCCTGAACCCTACAGAACAGTCCATGTCCCTAACCCCTAATCCCTATCCCCTAACCCCTACAGAACAGTCCATGTCCCTAACCCCTAAACCATAGCACCTAACCCCTAAAGAACAGTCCATGTCCTTAACCCCTAACCCCTAACCCCTACAGAACAGTCCATGTCCCTAACCCCTACAGAACAGTCAATGTCCCTAACCCCTAACCCTTAACCCCTAACTCCTAACCCCTAACCCCTGAACCCTAGCCCATTAACCCCTACACTACAGAACAGTCCATGTCGCTAACCCCTAACCCCTAACCCCTAACCCCTACAGAACAGTCCATGTCCCTAACCCCTAACCCCTACAGAACAGTCCATGTCCCTAACCCCTAACCCCAAACCCCTAACCCCTACAGAAAAGTCTGTGTCCCTAACCCCTAACCCCTAACCCCTAACCCCTACAGAACAGTCCATGTCTCTAACACCTAACCCCTACAGAACAGTCCATGTCCCTAACCCCTAAACCATAATCCCTAAACCCTACAGAACAGTCCATGTCCCTAAACCCTAACCCCTACAGAACAGTCCATGTCCCTAACCCCTACACGACAGAACAGTCCATGTCCCTAACCACTAACCCTAACCCTAACCCTACAGAACAGTCCATGTCCTAACCCTAACCTAACCCTAACCCTACAGAACAGTCCATGTCCCTAAGCCTAAACCATAACCCTAACCCCTTCTAGAGACAGTCCATGTCCCTAACCCTAACCCCTACAGAACAGTCCATGTCCCAAACCCCAAACCCAAACCCCTACAGAATAGTCCATGTCCTAACCCTAACTCCTAACCCCTAACCCTAATTCCCTAACCCTAACCCCTACACTAAACTACAGAACAGTCCATGTCCCTAACCCCTAACCCCTAACCCTAACCCTACACTACAGAACAGTCCATATCCTAACCCTAACCCTACACGACAGAACAGTCCATGTCCTAACCCTAACTAACCCTACAGAACAGTCCATGTCCCTAACCCTAACCTAAACCCCTACAGAACAGTCCATGTTCCTAACCCCTAACCCTAACCCTAACCTAACTCCTAACACCTAACACTAACCCCTACAGAACAGTCCATGTCCATAACCTAACCCCTAACTCCTAACCCTTAACCCTACACTAAACTACAGAACAGTCCATGCCCTAACCCTAACCCTGACCCTAACCCTACACTACACTACAGAACAGTCCATGTCCCTAACCCTAACCCTGACCCCCTACAGAACAGTCCATGTCCCTTACCCCTAACCTAACACCTAACCCCTAACCCCTACAGAACAGTCCATGTCCCTAACCTAAACCATAACCTGAACCCTACAGAACAGTCCATGTCCTAACCCCTAATCCCTATCCCTAACCCCTACAGAACAGTCCATGTCCCTAACCTAAACCATAGCACCTAACCTAAAGAACAGTCCATGTCCTTAACCCTAACCCTAACCCTACAGAACAGTCCATGTCCCTAACCCCTACAGAACAGTCAATGTCCCTAACCCTAACCCTTAACTAACTCCTAACCTAACCCTGAACCCTAGCCCATTAACCCTACACTACAGAACAGTCCATGTCGCTAACCCCTAACCTAACTAACCCTACAGAACAGTCCATGTCCCTAACCCCTAACCCCTACAGAACAGTCCATGTCCCTAACCCCTAACCCCAAACCCCTAACCCTACAGAAAAGTCTGTGTCCCTAACCCTAACCCTAACTAACCCCTACAGAACAGTCCATGTCTCTAACACCTAACCCCTACAGAACAGTCCATGTCCCTAACCCCTAAACCATAATCCCTAAACCCTACAGAACAGTCCATGTCCCTAAACCCTAACCCCTACAGAACAGTCCATGTCCCTAACCCCTACACGACAGAACAGTCCATGTCCCTAACCACTAACCCCTAACCCCTAACCCCTACAGAACAGTCCATGTCCCTAACCCCTAACCCCTAACCCCTAACCCCTACAGAACAGTCCATGTCCCTAAGCCCTAAACCATAACCCCTAACCCCTTCAGAACAGTCCATGTCCCTAACCCCTAACCCCTACAGAACAGTCCATGTCCCAAACCCCAAACCCAAACCCCTACAGAATAGTCCATGTCCCTAACCTAACTCCTAACCCTAACCTAACCCTAACCCTAACCCTACACTAAACTACAGAACAGTCCATGTCCTAACCCTAACTAACCCTAACCCCTACACTACAGAACAGTCCATATCCCTAACCCCTAACCCTACACGACAGAACAGTCCATGTCCCTAACCCTAACCCTAACCCCTACAGAACAGTCCATGTCCCTAACCTAACCCCAAACCCCTACAGAACAGCAGTCCATGTTCCTAACCTAACCCTAACCCTAACTCCTAACACTAACACTAACCCCTACAGAACAGTCCATGTCCATAACCCCTAACCCTAACCCCTAACCCTTAACCCCTACACTAAACTACAGAACAGTCCATGCCTAACCTAACCTGACACCTGACCCTGACCCTGACCCTGACCCTCAACCCCTACACTACAGAACAGTCCATGTCCCTAACCCCTAAACCCTACATGACAGAACAGTCCATGTCCCTAAACCATAACCCCTGACACCTACAGAACAGTCCATGTCCCTAACCCCTAACCCCTACAGAACAGTCCATGTCCCTAACCCCTAACCCCTACACGACAGAACAGTCCATGTCCCTAACCACTAACCCCTAACCCCTAACCCCTACAGAACAGTCCATGTCCCTAACCCTAACCCTAACCCCTAACCCCTAACCCCTACAGAACAGTCCATGTCCCTAAGCCCTAAACCATAACCCCTAACCCCTACAGAACAGTCCATGTCCTAACCCTAACCCTACTACAGAACAGTCCATGTCCCAAACCCCAAACCCAAACCCCTACAGAACAGTCCATGTCCCTAACCCCTAACCCTAACCCCTAACCTAACTCCTAACCCCTAACCCCTAACCCCTACACTAAACTACAGAACAGTCCACGTCCCTAACCCTTAACCCTAACGCCTATCCCTAACCCTACACCAGAACAGTCCATGTCCTAACCCTAACCCTAACCCCTACAGAGACAGTCCATGTCCCTAACCCTAACCCCAACCCCTACAGAACAGTCCATGTCCTAACCCTAACCCCTAACCCCTAACTCCTAACAACTAACACCTAACCCCTACAGAACAGTCCATGTCCATAACCTAACCTAACCCTAACCCCTAACCCTAACCCCTACACTAAACTACAGAACAGTCCATGCCTAACCCTAACCTAACCCCTGACCCTGACCCTAACCCTACACTACAGAACAGTCCATGTCCCTAACCCCTAACCCCTACACGACAGAACAGTCCATGTCCCTAACCCCTAACCCTTGACCCCTACAGAACAGTCCAGGTCCCTAACCCCTAACCTTTAACCCCTACAGAACAGTCCATGTCCCTAACCCCTAAACCATAACCCTGAACCCCTACAGAACAGTCCATGTCCCTAACCCCTAATCCCTAACCCCTACAGAACAGTACATGTCCCTAACCCCTAAACCATAGCACCTAACCCCTAAAGAACAGTTCATGTACCTAACCCCTAACCCCTAACCCCTACAGAAAAGTCCATGTCCCTAACCCTTAACCCCTAACCCCTACAGAACAGTCCATGTCCCTAACCCCTAACCCCTAACCCCTAAGTAGGGCGGCAGGTAGCCTAGTGGTTAGAGCGTTGGACTTGTAACCGGAGGGCTGCAAGTTCAAATCCCGAGCTGACAAGGTAAAAATCTGTCGTTCTGCCCTGAACAAGGCAGTTAACCCACTGTTCCCGGCGCCAAGACGTGGATGTCGATTAAAGGCAGCCCCGCACCTCTCTGATTCAGAGGGGTTGGGTTAAATGCGGAAGACACATTTACGGTTGAAGGCATTCGGTTGTACAACTGACTAATAATGGTGACTTTAACCCTGAACCCCTACAGAACAGTCCATGTCCATAACCCCTAACCCCTAACCACTAACCCCTACAGAACAGTCCATGTCCATAACCCCTAACCCCTAACCCCTACACTAAACTACAGAACAGTCCATGTCCCTAACCCCTAACCCCTAACCCTTAACCCTTACACGAGAGAACAGTCCATGTCCCTAACCCCTAACCCCTAACCCCTACACGAGAGAACAGTCCATGTCCCTAACCCCCTAACCCCTACAGAACAGTCCATGTCCCTAACCCGTAACCCCTAACCCCTACAGAACAGTCCATGTCCCTAACCCCTAACCCCTACAGAACAGTCCATGTCCCTAACCCATAACCCCTACAGAACAGTCCATGTCCCTAACCCCTAACCCCTAAATCCTAACCCCTAACCCCTAACCCCTACAGAACAGTCCATGTCCAGAACCCCTAACCCCTAACCCCTAACCCTTAACCCATACACTACAATACAGAACAGTCCATGTCCCCAACCTAACCCTAACACCTAACCCTACACTACAGAACAGTCCATGTCCTAACCCTAACCTAACCCTAACCCCTACATGACAGAACAGTCCATGTCCCTAACCTACAGAACAGTCCATGTCCCTAACCCTAACTCCTACACTACAGAACAGTCCATGTCCCTAACCCCTAACCCTACAGAACAGTCCATGTCCCTAACCTAATCCCTAACCCTAACCCCTACAGAACAGTCCATGTCCCTAACCCTAAACCCTAACCCCTACAGAACAGTCCATGTCCTTAACCCTAACTTTAACCCTACAGAACAGTCCATGTCCCTAACTCCTACAGAAGAGTCAATGCTAACTCCTAACCCCTAACCCCTGAACCCTAGCCCATTAACCCTACACTACAGAACAGTCCATGTCCAGAACCTAACCTAACCCTTAACCATACACTACAATACAGAACAGTCCATGTCCCCAACCCCTAACCCCTAACACATAACCCCTACACTACAGAACAGTCCATGTCCTAACCTAACCCCTAACCCTAACCCCTACATGACAGAACAGTCCATGTCCCTAACCCCTACAGAACAGTCCATGTCCTAACCCCTAACCCTAACCCTACACTACAGAACAGTCCATGTCCCTAACCCCTAACCCCTACAGAACAGTCCATGTCCCTAACCCCTAATCCCTAACCCCTAACCCCTACAGAACAGTCCATGTCCCTAACCCCTAAACCCTAACCCCTACAGAACAGTCCATGTCCTTAACCCTAACCCCTAACCCCTACAGAACAGTCCATGTCCCTAACCCCTACAGAACAGTCAATGCCCCTAACTCCTAACCCCTAACCCCTGAACCCTAGCCCATTAACCCCTACACTACAGAACAGTCCATGTCGCTCTTCCCTAACCCCTAACCCCTAACCCCTACAGAACAGTCCATGTTCCTAACCCCTAACCCTTACAGAACAGTCCATGTCCCTAACCCCTAACCCCAAACCCCTAACCCCTACAGAAAAGTCTGTGTCCCTAACCCCTAACCCCTAACCCCTAACCCCTACAGAACAGTCCATGTCCCTAACCCCTAACCTCTACAGAACAGTCCATGTCCCTAACCCCTAAACCATAATCCCTAAACCCTACAGAACAGTCCATGTCCCTAACCCCTAACCCCTACAGAACAGTCCATGTCCCTAACCCCTAACCCCTACACGACAGAACAGTCCATGTCCCTAACCACTAACCCCTAACCCTAACCCCTACAGAACAGTCCATGTCCCTAACCTAACCCCTAACCCTAACCCTACAGAACAGTCCATGTCCCTAAGCCCTAAACCATAACCCCTAACCCCTACAGAACAGTCCATGTCCCTAACCCCTAACCCCTACAGAACAGTCCATGTCCCAAACCCCAAACCCAAACCCTTACAGAACAGTCCATGTCCCTAACCCCTAACTCCTAACCCTAACCCCTAACCCCTAACCCCTACACTAAACTACAGAACAGTCCATGTCCCTAACCTAACCCTAACCCCTACACTACAGAACAGTCCATATCCCTAACCCCTAACCCCTACACGACAGAACAGTCCATGTCCCTAACCCCTAACCCCTACAGAACAGTCCATGTCCCTAACCCCTAACCCCAAACCCCTACAGAACAGTCCATGTTCCTAACCCTAACCCCTAACCCTAACCTAACTCCTAACACCTAACACCTAACCCCTACAGAACAGTCCATGTCCATAACCCCTAACCCTAACCCCTAACCCTTAACCCCTACACTAAACTACAGAACAGTCCATGCCCCTAACCCCTAACCCCTGACCCCTAACCCCTACACTACACTACAGAACAGTCCATGTCCCTAACCCCTAACCCCTGACCCCTACAGAACAGTCCATGTCCCTAACCCTAACCCCTAACACCTAACCCCTAACCCCTACAGAACAGTCCATGTCCCTAACCCCTAAACCATAACCCTGAACCCCTACAGAACAGTCCATGTCCCTAACCCCTAATCCCTATCCCCTAACCCCTACAGAACAGTCCATGTCCCTAACCCCTAAACCATAGCACCTAACCCCTAAAGAACAGTCCATGTCCTTAACCCCTAACCCCTAACCCCTACAGAACAGTCCATGTCCCTAACCCCTACAGAACAGTCAATGTCCCTAACCTAACCTAACCCTTAACCTAACTCCTAACCCCTAACCCCTGAACCCTAGCCCATTAACCCCTACACTACAGAACAGTCCATGTCGCTAACCCCTAACCCCTAACCCCTAACCCCTACAGAACAGTCCATGTCCCTAACCCCTAACCCCTACAGAACAGTCCATGTCCCTAACCTAACCCCAAACCCTAACCCTACAGAAAAGTCTGTGTCCCTAACCCTAACCCCTAACCCCTACAGAACAGTCCATGTCTAACACCTAACCCCTACAGAACAGTCCATGTCCCTAACCTAAACCATAATCCCTAAACCCTACAGAACAGTCCATGTCCCTAAACCCTAACCCCTACAGAACAGTCCATGTCCCTAACCCCTACACGACAGAACAGTCCATGTCCCTAACCACTAACCCCTAACCCTAACCCCTACAGAACAGTCCATGTCCCTAACCTAACCCCTAACCCTAACCCCTACAGAACAGTCCATGTCCCTAAGCCTAAACCATAACCCTAACCCCTTCAGAACAGTCCATGTCCCTAACCCTAACCCTACAGAACAGTCCATGTCCCAAACCCCAAACCCAAACCCCTACAGAATAGTCCATGTCCCTAACCCCTAACTCCTAACCCCTAACCCCTAACCCCTAACCCCTAACCCCTACACTAAACTACAGAACAGTCCATGTCCCTAACCCCTAACCCTAACCCCTAACCCCTACACTACAGAACAGTCCATATCCCTAACCCTAACCCCTACGACAGAACAGTCCATGTCCCTAACCTAACCCTAACCCCTACAGAACAGTCCATGTCCCTAACCCCTAACCCCAAACCCCTACAGAACAGTCCATGTTCCTAACCCCTAACCCCTAACCCTAACTCCTAACACCTAACACCTAACCCCTACAGAACAGTCCATGTCCATAACCCCTAACCCCTAACCCCTAACCCTTAACCCCTACACTAAACTACAGAACAGTCCATGCCCTAACCCCTAACCCCTGACACCTGACCCTGACCCTGACCCTGACCCTAACCCTACACTACAGAACAGTCCATGTCCCTAACCCCTAACCCCTACATGACAGAACAGTCCATGTCCCTAACCCCTAACCCCTGACACCTACAGAACAGTCCATGTCCCTAACCCCTAACACCTAACCCCTAACCCCTACAGAACAGTCCATGTCCCTAACCCCTAAACCATAACCCTGAACCCCTACAGAACAGTCCATGTCCCTAACCCCTAATCCCTAACCCCTAACCCCTACAGAACAGTCCATGTCCCTAACCCCTAAACCATAGCACCTAACCCCTAAAGAACAGTCCATGTCCCTAACCCCTAACCCCTAAAGAACAGTCCATGTCCCTAACCCTTAACCCCTAACCCTTACAGAACAGTCCATGTCCCTAACCCCTAACCTAACCCTAACCCTGAAACCCTACAGAACAGTCCAAGTCCCTAACCCCTAACCCCTAACCCCTAACCACTAACCCCTACAGAACAGTCCATGTCCATAACCCCTAACCCCTAACCCCTAACCCCTACACTAAACTACAGAACAGTCCATGTCCCTAACCCCTAACCCCTAACCCTAACCCCTAACCCTTAACCCCTACACGAGAGAACAGTCCATGTCCCTAACCCCTAACCCCTAACCCCTACAGAACAGTCCATGTCCCTAACCCGTAACCCCTAACCCCTACAGAACAGTCCATGTCCCTATCCCCTAACCCCTACAGAACAGTCCATGTCCCTAACCCCTAACCCCTTCAGAACATTCCATGTCCCTAACCCCTAACCCCTAAATCCTAACCCCTAACCCCTACAGAACAGTCCATGTCCATAACCCCTAACCCTAACCCCTAACCCTAACCCTAACCCTACACTACAATACAGAACAGTCCATGTCCCCAACCCCTAACCCTAACCCTAACCCTACACTACAGAACAGTCCATGTCCCTAACCCCTAACCCCTAACCCCTAACCCCTAACCCATAACCCCTACAGAACAGTCTATGTCCCTAACCCCTAACCCCTAAATCCTAACCCCTAACCCCTAACCCCTACAGAACAGTCCATGTCCACAACCCTAACCTAACTAACCCCTAACCCTTAACCACTACACTACAATACAGAACAGTCCATGTCCCTCAACCCTAACCCCTAACACTAACCCTACACTACAGAACAGTCCATGTCCCTAACCCTAACCCCTAACCCCTAACCCCTACATGACAGAACAGTCCATGTCCCTAACCCCTACAGAACAGTCCATGTCCCTAACCCCTAACCCCTACAGAACAGTCCATGTCCCTAACCCCTAAACCATAATCCCTAAACCCTACAGAACAGTCCATGTCCCTAACCCCTAACCCCTACAGAACAGTCCATGTCCCTAACCACTAACCCCTAACCCCTAACACCTACAGAACAGTCCATGTCCCTAACCCCTAACCCCTAACCCCTAACCCCTACAGAACAGTCCATGTCCCTAAGCCCTAAACCATAACCCCTAACCCTACAGACAGAACAGTCCATGTCCTAACCCTAACCCTACAGAACAGTCCATGTCCCAAACCCCCAAACCCAAACCCCTACAGAACAGTCCATGTCCCTAACCCCTAACTCCTAACCCTAACCCTAACCCCTACACTAAACTACAGAACAGTCCATGTCCCTAACCCCTAACCCTAACCCTAACCCCTACACTACAGAACAGTCCATATCCCTAACCCCTAACCCCTACACGACAGAACAGTCCATGTCCCTAACCCTAACCCTAACCCCTAACCCCTACAGAACAGTCCATGTCCCTAACCCCTAACCCCAAACCCCTACAGAACAGTCCATGGTCCTAACCCCTAACCCCTAACCCCTAACCCCTAACCCCTAACTCCTAACACCTAACACCTAACCCCTACAGAACAGTCCATGTCCATAACCTAACCCTAACCCCTAACCCTTAACCTACACTAAACTACAGAACAGTCCATGCCCCTAACCTAACCCCTGACCCTGACCCTGACCCCTAGCCCCTACACTACAGAACAGTCCATGTCCCTAACCCCTAACCCCTACATGACAGAACAGTCCATGTCCCTAACCCCTAACCCCTGACCCATACAGAACAGTCCATGTCCCTAACCCTAACCCTAACACCTAACCCCTAACCCCTACAGAACAGTCCATGTCCCTAACCCTAAACCATAACCTGAACCCCTACAGAACAGTCCATGTCCTAACCTAATCCCTAACCCCTAACCCCTACAGAACAGTCCATGTCCCTAACCCCTAAACCATAGCACCTAACCCCTAAAGAACAGTCCATGTCCCTAACCCCTAACCCCTAAAGAACAATCCATGTCCCTAACCCTTAACCCCTAACCCTTACAGAACAGTCCATGTCCCTAACCCCTAAACCATAACCCTGAACCCCTACAGAACAGTCCATGTCCCTAACCCCTAATCCCTAACCCCTAACCCCTACAGAACAGTCCATGTCCCTAACCCCTAAACCATAGCACCTAACCCCTAAAGAACAGTCCATGTCCCTAACCCCTAACCCCTAACACCTAACCCCTAACCCCTAACCCCTACAGAACAGTCCATGTCCCTAACCCCTAAACCATAACCCTGAACCCCTACAGAACAGTCCATGTCCCTAACCCCTAATCCTTAACCCCTAACCCCTACAGAACAGTCCATGTCCCTAACCCCTAAACCATAGCACCTAACCCCTAAAGAACAGTCCATGTCCCTAACCCCTAACCCTAAAGAACAGTCCATGTCCCTAACCCTTAACCCCTAACCCTTACAGAACAGTCCATGTCCCTAACCCATAACCCCTAACCCCTAACCATGAACCCCTACAGAACAGTCCTAGTCCCTAACCCCTAACCCCTAACCCCTAACCACTAACCCCTACAGAACAGTCCATGTCCATAACCCCTAACCCCTAACCCCTAACCCCTAACCCCTACACTAAACTACAGAACAGTCCATGTCCCTAACCTAACCCTAACCTAACCTAACCCTTAACCCTACTACAGAGAACAGTCCATGTCCCTAACCCCTAACCCCTAACCCTACATAACAGTCCATGTCCCTAACCCGTAACCTAACCCTACAGAACAGTCCATGTCCCTTATCCCTAACCCCTACAGAACAGTCCATGTCCTAACCCTAACCCTTCAGAACATTCCATGTCCCTAACCCTAACCCTAAATCCTAACCTAACCCTACAGAACAGTCCATGTCCATAACCCCTAACCTAACCTCTAACCCTTAACCCTACACTACAATACAGAACAGTCCATGTCACAACCTAACCTCTAACCCTACACTACAGAACAGTCCATGTCCCTAACCTAACCCTAACCCCTAACCTAACCCATAACCCTACAGAACAGTCTATGTCCTAACTCCCTAACCCTAAATCCTAACCCTAACCCTAACCTACAGAACAGTCCATGTCCACAACCCTAACCCTAACCTAACCCCTAACCCTTAACCCTACACTACAATACAGAACAGTCCATGTCCCAACCTAACCTAACACTAACCCCTACACTACAGAACAGTCCATGTCCCTAACCTAACCCTAACCCCTAACCCTACATGACAGAACAGTCCATGTCCCTAACCCCTACAGAACAGTCCATGTCCCTAACCCTAACCCCTACAGAACAGTCCATGTCCCTAACCCCTAAACCATAATCCTAAACCCTACAGAACAGTCCATGTCCCTAACCCTAACCCCTACAGAACAGTCCATGTCCCTAACCACTAACCCTAACCCCTAACACCTACAGAACAGTCCATGTCCCTAACCTAACCCTAACCCCTACAGAACAGTCCATGTCCCTAAGCCCTAAACCATAACCCCTAACCCCTACAGAACAGTCCATGTCCCTAACCCCTAACCCCTACAGAACAGTCCATGTCCCAAACCCCAAACCCAAACCCCTACAGAACAGTCCATGTCCCTAACCCCTAACTCCTAACCCTAACCCTAACCCCTACACTAAACTACAGAACAGTCCATGTCCCTAACCCCTAACCCTAACCCCTAACCCCTAACCCTACACTACAGAACAGTCCATATCCTAACCCTAACCCCTACACGACAGAACAGTCCATGTCCTAACCCCTAACCCTAACCCCTAACCCTACAGAACAGTCCATGTCCCTAACCCTAACCCCAAACCCCTACAGAACAGTCCATGGTCCTAACCTAACCTAACCTAACCTAACTAACTCCTAACACCTAACACTAACCCCTACAGAACAGTCCATGTCCATAACCTAACCTAACCTAACCCTTAACCCCTACACTAAACTACAGAACAGTCCATGCCCTAACCCTAACCCTGACCCTGACCCTGACCCTAGCCCCTACACTACAGAACAGTCCATGTCCCTAACCTAACCCCTACATGACAGAACAGTCCATGTCCTAACCCTAACCTGACCCATACAGAACAGTCCATGTCCTAACCTAACCCTAACACCTAACCCTAACCCTACAGAACAGTCCATGTCCCTAACCTAAACCATAACCTGAACCCCTACAGAACAGTCCATGTCCCTAACCCTAATCCTAACCCTAACCCTACAGAACAGTCCATGTCCCTAACCCATAAACCATAGCACCTAACCTAAAGAACAGTCCATGTCCCTAACCCTAACCCTAAAGAACAATCCATGTCCCTAACCCTAACCTAACCCCTAACCTGAACCCTACAGAACAGTCCAAGTCCCTAACCTAACCTAACCTAACCACTAACCCTACAGAACAGTCCATGTCCATAACCTAACCCCTAACCCTACACTAAACTACAGAACAGTCCATGTCCCTAACTCCTAACCCTAACCCTTAACCCCTACAGAGAACAGTCCATGTCCCTAACCCTAACCCCTAACCCCTACAGAGAGAACAGTCCATGTCCCTAACCCCTAACTAACCCCTACAGAACAGTCCATGTCCTAACTTAACTCCTAACCCTACAGAACAGTCCATGTCCCTATCCCCTAACCCCTACAGAACAGTCCATGTCCCTAACCCCTAAACCCTACAGAACATTCCATGTCCCTAACCCCTAACCCCTAAATCCTAACCCCTAACCCCTACAGAACAGTCCATGTCCATAACCCCTAACCCCTAACCCCTAACCCTTAACCCCTACACTACAATACAGAACAGTCCATGTCCCCAACCCCTAACCCCTAACCCCTACACTACAGAACAGTCCATGTCCCTAACCCCTAACCCCTAACCCCTAACTAACCCCTACATGACAGAACAGTCCATGTCCCTAACCCCTACAGAACAGTCCATGTCCCTAACCCCTAACCCCTAAACCCTAACCCCTACACTACAGAACAGTACATGTCCCTAACCCCTAACCCCTACAGAACAGTCCATGTCCCTAACCCCTAATCCCTAACCCCTAACCCCTACTGAAAAGTCCATGTCCCTAACCCCTAAACCCTAACCCCTACAGAAGAGTCCATGTCCTTAACCCCTAACCCCTAACCCCTACAGAACAGTCCATGTCCCTAACCCCTACAGAACAGTCAATGTCCCTAACCCCTAACCCTTAACCCCTACACTACAATACAGAACAGTCCATGTCCCCAACCCCTAACCCCTAACCCCTACACTACAGAACAGTCCATGTCCCTAACCTAACCTAACCCCTAACCCCTAACCCCTAACACCTAACCCCTACATGACAGAACAGTCCATGTCCCTAACCCCTACAGAACAGTCCATGTCCCTAACCCCTAACCCCTAAACCCTAACCCCTACACTACAGAACAGTACATGTCCCTAACCCCTAACCCCTACAGAACAGTCCATGTCCCTAACCCCTAATCCCTAACCCCTAACCCCTACAGAACAGTCCATGTCCCTAACCCCTAAACCCTAACCCCTACAGAAGAGTCCATGTCCTTAACCCCTAACCCCTAACCCCTACAGAACAGTCCATGTCCCTAACCCCTACAGAACAGTCAATGTCCCTAACCCCTAACCTAACCTAACCCCTAACTCCTAACCCCTAACCCCTAACCCCTAACCCCTATCCCCTATCCCCTAGCCCCTACACTACACTACAGAACAGTCCATGTCCCTAACCCCTAACCTGACCCCTAACCACTGGCCCCTAACCCCTAACCCCTAACCTCTAACCCCTAACCCCTATCCCCTATCTCCTATCCCTATCCCCTAACCCCTATCCCCTAACCCCTACACTACAGAACAGTCCATGTCCCTAACCCCTAACCCCTAACCCCTACACGACAGAACAGTCCATGTCCCTACCCCTAACCCAACCCCTAACCCCTACACTACAGAACAGTCCATGTCCCTAACCCCTAACTAACCCCTACAAAACAGAACAGACCATGTCCCTAACCCTAACTCTTAACCTAACCCCTACACTACAGAACAGTCCATGTCCCTAACCTAACCCTAACCCCTACAAAACAGTCCATGTCCTAACCTAACCTAACCCTAACCCCTACAGAAGAGTCCATGTCCCTAACCCCTAACCCCTACAGAGCAGTCCATATCCCTAACCCCTAACACCTAACCCCTACAGAACAGTCGATGTCCATAACCCCTAACCCCTAACCCCTTACCTTTAACCCCTACACTACACTACAGAGCAGTCCATGTCCTAACCTAACCCTGACCCCTAACTACAGAACAGTCCATGTCCCTAACCCCTACAGAACAGTCCATGTCCCTAACCCCTAACCCCTACATGACAGAACAGTCCATGTCCCTAACCCCTAACCCCTAACCCCTAACGACTACAGAACAGTCCATGTCCCTAACCCCTAACCCCTAACCCCTACACTAAACTACAGAACAGTCCATGTCCCTAACCTAACCCTGACCCTGACCCTGACCCTGACCCCTGACCCCTAACCACTAACCCCTACACTATAGAACAGTCAATGTCCCTAACCCCTAACCCCTACAGAACAGTCCATGTCCCTAACCCCTAACCCCTAACCCTTAACCCCTACACTACAGAACAGTCCATGTCCCTAACCCCTAACCCCTAACCCCTAACCCCTAACCCCTAACCCCTATCCCCTACATGACAGAACAGTCCATGTCCCTAACCTAACCCTGACCCTGACCCTGACCCCTAACCACTAACCCCTACACTATAGAACAGTTAATGTCCCTAACCCTAACCCCTACAGAACAGTCCATGTCCCTAACCCTAAACCATAACCCCTAACCCCTACAGAACAGTCCATGTCCCTAACCTAACCCCTAACCCCTACAGAACAGTCCATGTCCCTAACCTAACCTAACCCTGACCTAACCTAACACCTAACCCTAACCCCTACTCTACAGAACAGACCATGTCCCTAACCAGTAACCTAACCCTACAGTACAGAACAGACCATGTCTCTAACCTCTAACCCTAACCCTACACTACAGAACAGTCCATGTCCATAACCCCTAACCCCTAACCTAAAAACAGAACAGTCCATGTCCCTAAACCCTAACCCCTAACCCCTACACTACAGAACAGTCCATGTCCATAACCCCTAACCGCTAACCCCTACACTACAGAACAGTCCATGTCCATAACCCTTAACCCCTAACCCCTACACGAGAGAACAGTCAATGTCCCTAACCCCTAACCCTAACCCCTACAGAACAGTCCATGTCCCTAACCCGTAACCCCTAACCCCTACAGAACAGTCCATGTCCCTAACCCCTAACCCCTACAGAACAGTCCATGTCCCTAACCCCTAACCCCTACAGAACAGTCCATGTCCCTAACCCCTAACTCCTAAATCCTAACCCTAACCCTTACAGAACAGTCCATGTCCATAACCTAACTCCCTAACCCCTAACCCTAACCCTTAACCCTACACTACAATACAGAACAGTCCATGTCCTAACCTAACCCTAACCCTAACCTTTAACCCTACACTACAGAACAGTCCATGTCTCTAACCCTAACCCCTTACAGAACAGTCCATGTCCCTAACCTAATCCCTAACCCCTAACCCCTACAGAACAGTCCATGTCCCTAACCCCTAAACCCTAACCCCTACAGAACAGTCCATGTCCTTAAACCCTAACCCCTAACCCCTACAGAACAGTCCATGTCCCTAACCCTTACAGAACAGTCAATGTCCCTAACCCCTAACCCCTAACTCCTAACCCTAACCTAACCCTTAACCCTAACCCTAACCCTAGCCCCTACACTACACTACAGAACAGTCCATGTCCCTAACCCCTAACTCTGACCCCTAACCTCTAACCCCTAACCCCTAACCCCTATCCCCTACCCCCAAACCCCTACACTACAGAACAGTCCATGTCCCTAACCCCTAACCCCTAACCCCTAACCCCTACACGACAGAACAGTCCATGTCCCTAACCCCTAACCTCGAACCCTAACACCTACACTACAGAAAAAGTCCATGTCCCTAACCCCTAACCCCTAACCCCTACAAAATAGAACAGTCCATGTCCCTAAATCCTAACCCCTAACCCCTACACTACAGAACAGTCCATGTCCATAACCCCTAACCCCTAACCCCTAACTAACCCCTACAGAAGAGTCCATGTCCCTAACCCCTAACCCCTACAGAACAGTCCATGTCCCTAACCCCTAACCCCTAACCCCTACAGAACAGTCGATGTCCATAACCCCTAACCCCTTACCCTTAACCCCTACACTACACTACAGAGCAGTCCATGTCACTAACCCCTAACCCCTGACCCCTAACCCCTAACCCCTACAGAACAGTCCATGTCCCTAACCCCTAACCCCTACAGAACAGTCCATGTCCCTAACCCCTAACCCCTAACCCCTAACCCCTAACCCTTAACCCCTAACCCCTACACTACAGAACAGTCCATGTCCCTAACCCTTAACCCCTAACCCCTACATGACAGAACAGTCCATGTCCCAATCCCCTAACCCCTAACCACTACAGAACAGTCCATGTCCCTAACCCCTAACCCTAACCCTAACCCCTAACCCTACACTAAACTACAGAACAGTCCATGTCCCTAACCCCTAACCCCTAACCCTGACCCTTAACCCCTAACCACTAACCCCTACAGAATAGAACAGTCCATGTCCCTAACTCCTAACCCCTAACCCCTACAGAACAGTCCATGTCCCTAACCCCTAACCCCTAACCCCTGACCCCTGACCCCTAACCCCTATCTCTTAACCCCTACACTACAGAACAGTCCATGTCCCTAACCCCTAACCCCTAACCCCTACATGACAGAACAGACCATGTCCCTAACCCCTAACCCCTAAAGAACAGTCCATGTCCCAACCCCTAAACCCTAACCCCTAACCCCTACAGAACAGTCCATGTCCCTAACCCTAACTCCCTACATAGAACAGGCCATGTCCCTAACCCCTAACCCCTAACCCTGACCTCTACCCTAACACCTAACCCCTAACCCCTACTCTACAGACCAGACCATGTCCCTATCCAGTAACCCCTAACCCCTACAGTACAGAACAGACCATGTCTCTAACCCCTAACCCCTAACCCCTAAACTACAGAACAGTCCATGTCCATAACCCCTAACTCCTAACCCCTACAAAACAGAACAGTCCATGTCCTAAACCCTAACCCTAACCCCTAACCCCTACACTACAGAACAGTCCATGTCCCTAACCCTAACCCCTAACCCTAACCCCTACACTACGGAACAGTCCATGCCCATAACCCCTAACCCCTAACTACACTACAGAACAGTCCATGCCTCAACCCCTAACCCTAACCCCTACAGAAAGGTCCATGTCCTAACCCTAATCCCTAACCCCTAACCCCTACAGAACAGTCCATGTCCCTAACCCTAAACCATAACACCTAACCCCTACAGAACAGTCCATGTCCTAACCCTAACCCTAAAGAACAGTCCATGTCGCTAACCCCTAACCCCTAACCCCAACAGAACAGTCCATGTCCCTAACCCCTAACTCCCTAACCCCTAACCCTAACTAACCCTACAGAACAGTCCATGTCGCTAAACCCTAACCCCTAACCCCAACAGAACAGTCCATGTCCCTAACCCCTAACCCCTAACTCCTAACCCCTAACCCCTACAGAACAGTCCATAACCCTAACCCCTAACCCCTAACCCTACACTACAGAACAGTCCATGTCCTAAACCCTAACCCCTACACTACACTACAGAACAGTCAATGTCCCTAACCCTAACCCCTAACCCCTTACCTCTAACCCCTAACCCCTAACCCCCATCCCCTCTAACCCCTAACCCCTACACTACAGAAAAGTCCATGTCCCTAACCCCTAACCCCTAACCCCTACACTACAGAACAGTCCATGTCCATAACCCCTAACCCCTAACCCATAAACTACAGAACAGTCCATGTCCCTAACCCCTAACACCTATCCCCTACACTACAGAACAGTCCATGTCCATAACCCCTAACCTAACACCTAACCCTAACCCCTGACCCCAAAGCCCTAACCCTACACCACAGAACAGTCCATGTCCCTAACCCCTAACCCCTAACCCCTACAGTACAGAACAGACCATGTCCCTAACCCCTAACCCCTACACTACAGAACAGTCCATGTCCATAACCCTAACCCCTAACCCCTACACTACAGAACAGTCCATGTCCCTATCCCCTAACCCCTAACCCCTACACTACAGAACAGTCCATGTCCATAACCCTAACCCCTAACCCCTAACCACTACAGAACAGTCCATGTCCCTAACCCCTAACCCCTAACCCCTAACCCCTACACTACAGAACAGTCAACGTCCCTAACCACTAACGCCTAACACCTATCCCATAACCCCTACACTACAGAACAGTCCATGTCCCTAACCCCTAACCCCTATCCCATAACCCCTACACTACAGAACAGTTTATGTCCCTAATCCCTAACCCCTACACTACAGAACAGTCCATGTCCCTAACCCCTAACCCCTACACTACAGAACAGAACAGTAAATGTCCCTAACCCCTTACCCCTACACTACAGAAATGTCCATGTCCCTAACCCCTACTCTACAGAACTGTCCATGTCCCTAACCACTACTCTACAGAAGAGTCCATGTCCCTAACCCCTACACTACCGAAAAGTCCATGTCCCCAACCCCTACACTATAAAACAGTCTATGTCACTATCCCATTCACTGCAGAACAGTCCATGTCCCTAGCCCCTAACCCCTACAGAACAGTCCATGTCCCTAACCCCTAACCCCTACAGAACAGTCCATGTCCCTAACCCCTAACCCCTAACACCTAACCCCTACAGAACAGTCCATGTCCCCAACCCCTAACCCCTAACCCCAAACCCCTACACTAAACTACAGAACAGTCCATGTCCCTAACCCTAACCCCTAACCCCAAACCCTAAACCCCTAACCCTAACCTAACCCCTACACTACAGAACAGTCCATGTCCCTAACTAACCCCTAACCCCTAACCCCTAACCCTAATCCCTAACCCTACAGAACAGTCCATGTCCCTAACCCCTAATCCCTAACTAACACCTACAGAGACAGTCCACGTCCCTAACCCCTAAACCATTACCCCTAACACCTACAGAACAGTCCATGTCCCTAACCCCTAACCCCTACAGAACAGTCCATGTCCCTAACACCTAACCCGTAACCCCAACAGAACAGTCCATGTCCCTAACCCCTAACCCCTAACCCCTAACTTCTAACCCCTACCCCTAACCCCTAACCCCTACAGAACAGTAAATGTCCATAACCCCTAACCCCTAACCCCTAACCCAAAACCCCTAACCCGTAACCCTTACGCTACACTACAGAACGATCCATGTCCCTAAACCCTAACCCCTGACCCTAACCTCTAACCCCTAACCCCTAACCCCTATCCCCTATCCCCTAACCCCTAACCCCTAACCCCTAACCCCTAACCCCTAACCCCTACACTACAGAACAGTCCATGTCCCTAACCCCTAACCCCTAACCCCTAACCCCTACACTACAGAACAGTCCATGTCCCTAACCCTAACCCCTAAACCCTAACACCTAACCCCTGACCCCTAACCCCTAACCCCTAACTCCTACACTACAGAACAGTCCATGTCCCTAACCCCTAACCCCTAACCCCTACACTACAGAACAGTCGATGTCCCTAACCCCTAACCCCTAACCCCTGACCCCTAACCCCTAACCCCTAACTCCTACACTACAGAACAGTCCATGTCCCTAACCCCTAACCCCCAACCCCTACTCTACAGAACAGACCATGTCCCTAACCAGTAACCCCTGACCCCTACAGTACAGAACAGACCATGTCTCTAACCCCTACACTACAGAACAGTCCATGTCCATAACCCCTAACCCCTAACCCCTACAAAACAGAAACGTCCATGTCCCTAACCCCTAACCCCTAACCCTAACCCCTAAAGAACAGTCCATGTCCCTAACCCCTAACCCCTAACCCCAACAGAACAGTCCATGTCCCTAACCCTAACCCCTAACCCCTAACTCCTAACCCCTAACCCCTTACCCCTAACCCCTAACCCCTACAGAACAGTCCATGTCCATAACACCTAACCCCTAACCCCTAACCCCTAACCCTTAACCCTTACGCTACACTACAGAACAGTCCATGTCCCTAACCCCTAACCCCTGTACCCTAACCCAGAACCCCTAACCTCTAACCCCTAACCCCTATCCCCTATCCCCTAACCCTAACCCCTAACCCCTATACTACAGGACAGTCCATGTCCCTAAACCCTAACCCCTAACCCTATTACGACATAACAGTCCATGTCCCTAACCTCTAACCTCTAACCCCTAACCCCTAACCCCTACACTACAGAACAGTCCATGTCCCTAACACCTAACCCCTAACCCCTTACCCCTAACCCCTAACCCCTAACCCCTACACTACTGAACTGTCCATGTCCATGTCCATAACCCCTAACCCCTAAACCCTACACTACAGAACAGTCCATATCCCTAACCCCTAACCCCTAACCCCTAAACCCTAACCATGTCCCTAACTCCTTTGCACTACCAGCAGAACAGTCCATGTCCATAACCCTAACCCCTAACACCTAACCCCTAACCCCTGACCCCAAAGCCTCTAACCCCTACACCACTCACAGAACAGTCCATGTCCCTAACCCTAACCCCTAACCCCTACAGTACAGAACAGACCATGTCCCTAACCCCTAACCCCTAACCCCTACACTACAGAACAGTCCATGTCCCTAACCCCTAACCCCTAACCCCTACATGACAGAACAGTCCATGTCCCTAACCCCTACAGAACAGTCCATGTCCCTAACCCCTAACCCCTAACCCCTAACCCCTACACTACAGAACAGTACATGTCCCTAACCCCTAACCCCTACAGAACAGTCCATGTCCCTAACCCCTAATCCCTAACCCCTAACCCCTACAGAACAGTCCATGTCCCTAACCCCTAAACCCTAACCCCTACAGAAGAGTCCATGTCCTTAACCCTAACCTAACCCCTACAGAACAGTCCATGTCCCTAACCCCTACAGAACAGTCAATGTCCCTAACCCTTAACCCTTTAACCCCTAACCCCCTAACTTCTAACCCTAACCCATATACTTCCCTATCCCCTATCCCTATCTCTATCCCTACACTACACTACAGAACAGTCCATGTCCTAATTCCTAACCCTGACTAACCACTTCTTTAATCTTAACTCTTACCTCTAACCTAACTCCTATTCCCTATTTTCTCTATCTCTATCCCTAACCCCTATCCCTAACCCTACACTACAGAACAGTCTATGTCTAACCCCTAACTTAACCCCTACGACAGAACAGTCTATGTCCCTTACTTCTAATTGAACTCTTTAATTCTTTACACAGAACAGTCCATGTCCTAACTAACCCCTTAACCCTACAAAATAGAACAGACTATGTTCTTAACTCCTAACTCTTAACCCTAACCCTTTAACTACATTTATAGAACAGTTCATGTCCCTAACCCCTTAACTAACCCTACAAACAGTCTATGTCCTAATTTTAACCTAACCCTAATTTTACAGAAGAGTCCATGTTCTTAACCCTAACCCCTACAGAGTAGTCCATATCCCTAACCCTTAATCCTTTAACCCCTACAGAACAGTCGATGTCCATAACTCCCTAACCCCTAACCTTTACTCCTTAACTCCTACACTACACTACAGAGCATTCCATGTCCCTAACCCCTAACCCTGACCCCTAACCTAACCCATACAGAACAGTCCATGTCCCTAACCCTAACCCCTACAGAACAGTCCATGTCCCTAACCCTAACCCCTAACTCCCTACACTAAAGAACAGTCCATGTCCCTAACCCCTAACCCCTACATGACAGAACAGTCCATGTCCCTAACCCCTAACCCCTAACCCTAACGACTACAGAACAGTCCATGTCCCTAACCCCTAACCCCTAACCCCTACACTAAACTACAGAACAGTCCATGTCCCTAACCCCAACCCCTGACCCCTGACCCTGACCCCTAACCACTAACCCCTACACTATAGAACAGTCAATGTCCCTAACCCCTAACCCCTACAGAACAGTCCATGTCCCTAACCCCTAACCCCTAACCCCTAACCCTTAACCCCTACACTACAGAACAGTCCATGCCCCTAACCCCTAACCCCTAACCCCTAACCCCTAACCCCTATCCCCTACATGACAGAACAGTCCATGTCCCTAACCCTTAACCCCTGACCCCTGACCCCTGACCCCTAACCACTAACCCCTACACTATAGAACAGTTAATGTCCCTAACCCCTAACCCCTACAGAACAGTCCATGTCCCTAACCCCTAAACCATAACCCCTAACCCCTACAGAACAGTCCATGTCCCTAACCCCTAACCCCTAACCCCTACAGAACAGTCCATGTCCCTAACCCCTAACCCCTAACCCCTGACCCCTAACCCCTAACACCTAACCCCTAACCCCTACTCTACAGAACAGACCATGTCCCTAACCAGTAACCCCTAACCCCTACAGTACAGAACAGACCATGTCTCTAACCCCTAACCCCTAACCCCTACACTACAGAACAGTCCATGTCCATAACCCCTAACCCCTAACCCCTACACGACAGAACAGTCCATGTCCCTACCCCCTAACCCCGAACCCCTAACCCCTACACTACAGAACAGTCCATGTCCCTAACCCCTAACCCCTAACCCCTACAAAACAGAACAGACCATGTCCCTAACCCCTAACTCTTAACCCCTAACCCCTAACCCCTACACTACAGAACAGTCCATGTCCCTAACCCCTAACCCCTAACCCCTACAAAACAGTCCATGTCCCTAACCCCTAACCCCTAACCCCTAACCCCTACAGAAGAGTCCATGTCCCTAACCCCTAACCCCTACAGAGCAGTCCATATCCCTAACCCCTAACCCTAACCCCTACAGAACAGTCGATGTCCATAACCCCTAACCCCTAACCCCTTACCCTTAACCCCTACACTACACTACAGAGCAGTCCATGTCCCTAACCCCTAACCCCTGACCCTAACCCCTAACCCCTACAGAACAGTCCATGTCCCTAACCCCTAACCCCTACAGAACAGTCCATGTCCCTAACCCCTAACCCCTAACCCCTACACTAAAGAACAGTCCATGTCCCTAACCCCTAACCCCTACATGACAGAACAGTCCATGTCCCTAACCCCTAACCCCTAACCCCTAACGACTACAGAACAGTCCATGTCCCTAACCCCTAACCCCTAACCCCTACACTAAACTACAGAACAGTCCATGTCCCTAACCCCTAACCCTGACCCCTGACCCCTGACCCCTGACCCCTGACCCCTAACCACTAACCCCTACACTATAGAACAGTCAATGTCCCTAACCCCTAACCCCTACAGAACAGTCCATGTCCCTAACCCCTAACCCCTAACCCCTAACCCCTAACCCTTAACCCCTACACTACAGAATAGTCCATGCCCCTAACCCCTAACCCCTAACCCCTAACCCCTAACCCCTATCCCCTACATGACAGAACAGTCCATGTCCCTAACCCTTAACCCCTGACCCTGACCCTGACCCTAACCACTAACCCCTACACTATAGAACAGTTAATGTCCCTAACCCCTAACCCCTACAGAACAGTCCATGTCCCTAACCCCTAAACCATAACCCTAACCCCTACAGAACAGTCCATGTCCCTAACCCCTAACCCTAACCCCTACAGAACAGTCCATGTCCCTAACCCCTAACCCTAACCCTGACCCTAACCCCTAACACCTAACCCCTAACCCCTACTCTACAGAACAGACCATGTCCCTAACCAGTAACCCCTAACCCCTACAGTACAGAACAGACCATGTCTCTAACCCCTAACCCCTAACCCCTACACTACAGAACAGTCCATGTCCATAACCCCTAACCCCTAACCCCTACAAAACAGAACAGTCCATGTCCCTAAACCCTAACCCCTAACCCCTAACCCCTACACTACAGAACAGTCCATGTCCATAACCTAACCCCTAACCCCTACACTACAGAACAGTCCATGTCCATAACCCTAACCCCTAACCCCTACACGAGAGAACAGTCAATGTCCCTAACCCCTAACCCCTAACCCCTACAGAACAGTCCATGTCCCTAACCCGTAACCCCTAACCCCTACAGAACAGTCCATGTCCCTAACCCCTAACCCCTACAGAACAGTCCATGTCCCTAACCCCTAACCCCTACAGAACAGTCCATGTCCCTAACCCCTAACCCCTAAATCCTAACCCCTAACCCCTACAGAACAGTCCATGTCCATAACCCCTAACCCCTAACCCTAACCCTAACCCTTAACCCCTACACTACAATACAGAACAGTCCATGTCCCTAACCCCTAACCCCTAACCCCTAACCCCTACACTACAGAACAGTCCATGTCCCTAACCCCTAACCCCTACAGAACAGTCCATGTCCCTAACCCCTAATCCCTAACCCCTAACCCCTACAGAACAGTCCATGTCCCTAACCCCTAAACCCTAACCCCTACAGAACAGTCCATGTCCTTAAACCCTAACTAACCCTACAGAACAGTCCATGTCTTAACTCCTTACAGAACAGTCAATGTCCTAACCCTAACCCTAACTCCTAACCCTAACCCCTAACCCTTAACCCCTAACCCCTAACCCTAGCCTTACACTACACTACAGAACAGTCCATGTCCCCTTTAACTCCCTAACTCTGACTCCCTAACCTTTCTAACTCCCTAACCCCTAACCCCTAACTCTAACCCCTATCTCTACCCCCTCAAACTCCCTACACTACAGAACAGACAGTCCATGTCCCTAACCCTTTAACCCTAACCCCTAACCCCTAACCCCTACACGACAGAACAGTCCATGTCCCTAACCCCTAACCTCAACCCCTAACACCTACACTACAGAAAAGTCCATGTCCTAACCCCTAACCCTAACCCCTACAAAATAGAGACAGTCCATGTCCCTAAATCCTAACCCCTAACCCCTACACTACAGAACAGTCCATGTCCATAACCCTAACCCCTAACCCCTAACCCCTAACCCCTACAGAAGAGTCCATGTCCCTAACCCTAACCCTCCCTACAGAACAGTCCATGTCCCTAACCCCTAACCCCTAACCCCTACAGAACAGTCGATGTCCATAACCCCTAACCCCTTACCCTTAACCCCTACACTACACTACAGAGCAGTCCATGTCACTAACCCCTAACCCTGACCCCTAACCCTAACCCCTACAGAACAGTCCATGTCCCTAACCCCTAACCCCTACAGAACAGTCCATGTCCCTAACCCCTAACCCCTAACCCCTAACCCCTAACCCCTAACCTTAACCCTAACCCCTACACTACAGAACAGTCCATGTCCCTAACCCTTAACCCCTAACCCCTACATGACAGAACAGTCCATGTCCCAATCCCCTAACCCCTAACCACTACAGAACAGTCCATGTCCCTAACCCCTAACCCCTAACCCCTAACCCCTACACTAAACTACAGAACAGTCCATGTCCCTAACCCCTAACCCCTAACCCCTGACCCTTAACCCCTAACCACTAACCCCTACAGAATAGAACAGTCCATGTCCCTAACTCCTAACCCCTAACCCCTACAGAACAGTCCATGTCCCTAACCCCTAACCCTAACCCCTAACCCCTAACCCCTGACCCCTAACCCCTATCTCTTAACCCCTACACTACAGAACAGTCCATGTCCCTAACCCCTAACCCCTAACCCCTAACCCCTACATGACAGAACAGACCATGTCCCTAACCCCTAACCCCTAAAGAACAGTCCATGTCCCAACCCCTAAACCCTAACCCCTAACCCCTACAGAACAGTCCATGTCCCTAACCCCTAACCCCTACATAACAGGCCATGTCCCTAACCCCTAACCCCTAACCCCTGACCCCTACCCCCTAACACCTAACCCCTAACCCCTACTCTACAGACCAGACCATGTCCCTATCCAGTAACCCCTAACCCCTACAGTACAGAACAGACCATGTCTCTAACCCCTAACCCCTAACCCCTAAACTACAGAACAGTCCATGTCCATAACCCCTAACTCCTAACCCCTACAAAACAGAACAGTCCATGTCCCTAAACCCTAACCCCTAACCCCTAACCCCTACACTACAGAACAGTCCATGTCCCTAACCCCTAACCCCTAACCCCTACACTACGGAACAGTCCATGCCCATAACCCCTAACCCCTAACCCCTACACTACAGAACAGTCCATGCCCTAACCCTAACCCCTAACCCCTAACCCCTACAGAAAGGTCCATGTCCCTAACCCCTAATCCCTAACCCCTAACCCCTACAGAACAGTCCATGTCCCTAACCCCTAAACCATAACACCTAACCCCTACAGAACAGTCCATGTCCCTAACCCCTAACCCCTAAAGAACAGTCCATGTCGCTAACCCCTAACCCTAACCCCAACAGAACAGTCCATGTCCCTAACCCCTAACCCCTAACCCCTAACCCCTAACCCCTACAGAACAGTCCATGTCGCTAAACCCTAACCCCTAACCCCAACAGAACAGTCCATGTCCC
The DNA here is from genome assembly GCA_030435695.1 of Brachymystax lenok tsinlingensis. NCBI lineage: Eukaryota > Metazoa > Chordata > Actinopteri > Salmoniformes > Salmonidae > Brachymystax > Brachymystax lenok. Next base: position 21,492,351 of record CM059817.1, read on the forward strand.
TAACCCCTAACCCCTAACTCCTAACCCCTAACCCCTACAGAACAGTCCATGTCCATAACCCCTAACCCCTAACCCCTAACCCCTACACTACAGAACAGTCCATGTCCCTAAACCCTAACCCCTACACTACACTACAGAACAGTCAATGTCCCTAACCCTAACCCTAACCCCTAACCCCTTACCTCTAACCCCTAACCCCTAACCCCTATCCCCTAACCCCTAACCCCTACACTACAGAAAAGTCCATGTCCCTAACCCCTAACCCCTACACTACAGAACAGTCCATGTCCATAACCCCTAACCCCTAACCCATAAACTACAGAACAGTCCATGTCCCTAACCCCTAACACCTATCCCCTACACTACAGAACAGTCCATGTCCATAACCCCTAACCCCTAACACCTAACCCCTAACCCCTGACCCCAAAGCCCTAACCCCTACACCACAGAACAGTCCATGTCCCTAACCCTAACCCCTAACCCCTACAGTACAGAACAGACCATGTCCCTAACCCCTAACCCCTACACTACAGAACAGTCCATGTCCATAACCCCTAACCCTTAACCCCTACACTACAGAACAGTCCATGTCCCTATCCCCTAACCCCTAACCCCTACACTACAGAACAGTCCATGTCCATAACCCCTAACCCCTAACCCCTAACCCCTAACCACTACAGAACAGTCCATGTCCCTAACCCCTAACCCCTAACCCCTAACCCCTACACTACAGAACAGTCAACGTCCCTAACCACTAACGCCTAACACCTATCCCATAACCCCTACACTACAGAACAGTCCATGTCCCTAACCCCTAACCCCTACACTACAGAACAGAACAGTAAATGTCCCTAACCCCTTACCCCTACACTACAGAAATGTCCATGTCCCTAACCCCTACTCTACAGAACTGTCCATGTCCCTAACCACTACTCTACAGAAGAGTCCATGTCCCTAACCCCTACACTACCGAAAAGTCCATGTCCCCAACCCCTACACTATAAAACAGTCTATGTCACTATCCCATTCACTGCAGAACAGTCCATGTCCCTAGCCCCTAACCCCTACAGAACAGTCCATGTCCCTAACCCTAACCCCTACAGAACAGTCCATGTCCCTAACCCCTAACCCCTAACACCTAACCCCTACAGAACAGTCCATGTCCCCAACCCCTAACCCCTAACCCCTAACCCCTACACTAAACTACAGAACAGTCCATGTCCCTAACCCCTAACCCCTAACCCCAAACCCCAAACCCCTAACCCCTAACCCCTAACCCCTACACTCACAGAACAGTCCATGTCCCTAACCCCTAACCCCTAACCCCTAACCCCTAACCCCTACAGAACAGTCCATGTCCCTAACCCCTAATCCCTAACCCCTAACACCTACAGAACAGTCCACGTCCCTAACCCCTAAACCATTACCCCTAACAACTACAGAACAGTCCATGTCCCTAACCCCTAACCCCTACAGAACAGTCCATGTCCCTAACACCTAACCCGTAACCCCAACAGAACAGTCCATGTCCCTAACCCTAACCCCTAACCCCTAACTTCTAACCCCTACCCCTAACCCCTAACCCCTACAGAACAGTAAATGTCCATAACCCCTAACCCCTAACCCCTAACCCAAAACCCCTAACCCGTAACCCTTACGCTACACTACAGAACGATCCATGTCCCTAAACCCTAACCCCTGACCCCTAACCTTCTAACCCTAACCCCTAACCTCCCTAACCCCTATCCCCCTATCCCTCAACCCCTAACCCCTAACCCCTAACCCCTACACTACAGAACAGTCCATGTCCCTAACCCCTAACCCCTAACCCCTAACCCCTAACCCCTACACTACAGAACAGTCCATGTCCCTAACCCCTAACCCCTAAACCCTAACACCTAACCCCTGACCCTAACCCCTAACCCCTAACTCCTACACTACAGAACAGTCCATGTCCCTAACCCTAACCCCTAACCCCTACACTACAGAACAGTCGATGTCCCTAACCTAACCTAACCCTGACCCCTAACCCTAACCCTAACTCCTACACTACAGAACAGTCCATGTCCCTAACCCCTAACCCCCAACCCCTACTCTACAGAACAGACCATGTCCCTAACCAGTAACCCCTGACCCCTACAGTACAGAACAGACCATGTCTCTAACCCCTACACTACAGAACAGTCCATGTCCATAACCCCTAACCCCTAACCCCTACAAAACAGAAACGTCCATGTCCCTAAACCCTAACCCCTAACCCCTAACCCCTAAAGAACAGTCCATGTCCCTAACCCCTAACCCCTAACCCCAACAGAACAGTCCATGTCCCTAACCCCTAACCCCTAACCCCTAACTCCTAACCCCTAACCCTTACCCCTAACCCCTAACCCCTACAGAACAGTCCATGTCCATAACACCTAACCCCTAACCCCTAACCCCTAACCCTTAACCCTTACGCTACACTACAGAACAGTCCATGTCCCTAACCCCTAACCCCTGTACCCTAACCCAGAACCCCTAACCTCTAACCCCTAACCCCTATCCCCTATCCCCTATCCCCTAACCCCTAACCCCTATACTACAGGACAGTCCATGTCCCTAAACCCTAACCCCTAACCCTATTACGACATAACAGTCCATGTCCCTAACCTCTAACCCCTAACCCCTAACCCCTACACTACAGAACAGTCCATGTCCCTAACACCTAACCCCTAACCCCTTACCCCTAACCCCTAACCCCTACACTACTGAACTGTCCATGTCCATGTCCATAACCCCTAACCCCTAAACCCTACACTACAGAACAGTCCATATCCCTAACCCCTAACCCCTAACCCCTAAACCCTAACCCCTAACCCCTACACTACAGAACAGTCCATGTCCATAACCCCTAACCCCTAACACCTAACCCCTAACCCCTGACCCCAAAGCCCTAACCACTACACCACAGAACAGTCCATGTCCCTAACCCCTAACCCCTAACCCCTACAGTACAGAACAGACCATGTCCCTAACCCCTAACCCCTAACCCCTACACTACAGAACAGTCCATGTCCATAACCCCTAACCCCTACACTACAGAACAGTCCATGTCCCTATCCCCTAACCCCTAACCCCTACACTACAGAACAGTCCATGTCCATAACCCCTAACCCCTAACCCCTAACCACTACAGAACAGTCCATGTCCCTAACCCCTAACCCCTAACCCCTACACTACAGAACAGTCAACGTCCCTAACCACTAACGCCTAACCCCTATCCCATAACCCCTACACTACAGAACAGTCCATGTCCCTAACCCCTAACCCCTAACCCCTAACCCCTATCCCATAACCCCTACACTACAGAACAGTTTATGTCCCTAATCCCTAACCCCTACACTACAGAACAGTCCATGTCCCTAACCCTACACTACAGAACAGTCCATTTCCCTAACCCCTACACTACAGAACATTTCATGTCCCTTACCCCTACACTACAGAACAGTTCATGTCCCTAAACCCTACACTACAGAACAGTTCATGTCCCTAAACCCTACACTACAGAACAGTTCATGTCCCTATCCCCTACGCTACAGTACATTTAGTGTTCCTCACCCCTACACTACAGAGCAGTCTATGTCCCTAACCCCTACACTACAGAACAGTCCATGTCCCTAACCCCTTAACTACAGAACAGTCCATTCTCCTTGCCCCTGCTCTCCAGAACATTCCATGTCCCTAACTTCTATCCCCTGCACAACAGAACAGTCCATGTCCCTAACCCCTCACCCCTACACTACAGAACAGTCCATGTCTCTAACCCCAACACTACAGAACAGTCCATGTCCCTTACCCCTAACCCCTCCTCTACAGAACAGACTATGTCCCTAACCAGTAACCCCTAACCCCTACAGTACAGAACAGACCATGTCTCTAACCCCTAACCCCTAACCCCTACACTACAGAACAGTCCATGTCCATAACCCCTAACCCCTTCAAAACAGAATAGTCCATGTCCCTAAACCCTAACCCCTAACCCCTAACTCCTACACTACAGAACAGTCCATGTCCATAACCCCTAACCCCTAACCCCTACACTACAGAACAGTCCATGTCCATAACCCCTAACCCCTAACCCCTACACTACAGAACAGTCCATGTCCCTAACCCCTAACCCCTAACCCCTACAGAACAGTCCATGTCCCTAACCCCTAATCCCTAACCCCTACAGAACAGTCCATGTCCCTAACCCCTAAACCATAACCCCTAACCCCTAAAGAACAGTCCATGTCCCTAACCCCTAACCCCTAAAGAACAGTCCATGTCCCTAACCCCTAACCCCTAACCCCAAACAGAACAGTCCATGTCCCTAACCCTAACCCTAACCTAACTCCTAACCCTAACCCTAACCCCTACAGAACAGTCCATGTCCATAACCTAACCCCTAACCCCTAACCCTTACGCTACACTACAGAACAGTCCATGTCCCTAACCTAACCCTGAACCTAACCCATAACCCCTAACCTCTAACCCCTAACCCCTATCCCTATCCCCTAACCCCTAACCCTAACCCCTACACTACAGAACAGTCCATGTCCCCAAACCTCTAACCCCTAACCCCTTTTACACAGAACAGTCCATGTCCTAACCTCTAACCTCTAACCCCTAACCCTAACCCCTACACTACAGAACAGTCCATGTCCTAACACCTATCCCTAACCCCTAACCCCTACACTACTGAACAGTCCATGTCCCTAACCCTAACCCCTAACCCCTAACCCCTAACCCTTCACTACAGAACAGTCGATGTCCCTAACCCCTAACCCTTAACCCCTAACTAACACCTAACTAACCCCTACTCTACAGAACCCATGTCCCTAACCAGTAACCCCTAACCCCTACAGTACAGAACAGACCATGTCTCTAACCCCTAACCCCTAACCCCTACACTACAGAACAGTCCATGTCCCTAACCCTAACCCCTACACTACAGAACAGTCCATATCCATAACCCCTAACCCCTAACCCCTACACTACAGAACAGTCCATGTCCCTAACCCCTAACCCCTACACTACAGAACCGTCCATGTCCCTAACCCTACACTACAGAACCGTCCATGTCCCTAACCTACACTACAGAACAGTCCATTTCCCTAACCCCTACACTACAGAACATTTCATGTCCCTTACCCCTACACTACAGAACAGTTCATGTCCCTAAACCCTACACTACAGAACAGTTCATGTCCCTATCCCCTACGCTACAGTACATTTAGTGTTCCTCACCCCTACACTACAGAGCAGTCTATGTCCCTAACCCCTACACTACAGAACAGTCCATGTCCCTAACCCCTTAACTACAGAACAGTCCATTCTCCTTGCCCCTGCTCTCCAGAACATTCCGTGTCCCTAACTTCTATCCCCTGCACAACAGAACAGTCCATGTCCCTAACCCCTCACCCCTACACTACAGAACAGTCCATGTCCCTAACCCCTAACCCCTAAAGAACAGTCCATGTCCCTAACCCTAACCCCTAACCCCAACAGAACAGTCCATGTCCCTAACCCCTAACCCCTAACCCCTAACCCTAACTCCTAACTCCTAACCCCTAACCCCTAACCCCTAACCCCTACAGAACAGTCCATGTCCATAACCCCTAACCCCTAACCCTTACGCTACACTACAGAACAGTCCACGTCCCTAACCCCTAACCCCTGAACCCTAACCCCTACAGAACAGTCCATGTCCATAACACCTAACCTAACTAACCCCTAACCCTTAACCCTTACGCTACACTACAGAACAGTCCATGTCCCTAACCCCTAACCCCTGTACCCTAACCCAGAACCCCTAACCTCTAACCCCTATCCCCTATCCCCTAACCCCTAACCCCTATACTACAGGACAGTCCATGTCCCTAAACCCTAACCCCTAAAGAACAGTCCATGTCCCTAACCCCTAACCCCTAACCCCTAACCCCAACAGAACAGTCCATGTCCCTAACCCCTAACCCCTAACCCCTAACTCCTAACCCCTAACCCCTTACCCCTAACCCCTAACCCCTACAGAACAGTCCATGTCCATAACACCTAACCCTAACCCTAACCCCTAACCCCTAACCCTAACCCTTACGCTACACTACAGAACAGTCCATGTCCCTAACCCCTAACCCTGTACTAACCCAGAACCCCTAACCTCTAACCCCTAACCCCTATCCCCTATCCCCTAACCCCTAACCCCTATACTACAGGACAGTCCATGTCCCTAAACCCTAACCCTAACCCTATTACGACATAACAGTCCATGTCCCTAACCTCTAACCCTAACCCCTAACCCCTACACTACAGAACAGTCCATGTCCCTAACACCTAACCCCTAACCCCTTACCTAACCCCTAACCCTAACCCCTACACTACTGAACTGTCCATGTCCATGTCCATAACCCCTAACCCCTAAACCCTACACTACAGAACAGTCCATATCCCTAACCCCTAACCTAACCCCTAAACCCTAACCCTAACCCCTACACTACAGAACAGTCCATGTCCATAACCCCTAACCCCTAACACCTAACCCCTAACTGACCCCAAAGCCCTAACCACTACACCACAGAACAGTCCATGTCCCTAACCCCTAACCCCTAACCCCTACAGTACAGAACAGACCATGTCCCTAACCCTAACCCCTAACCCCTACACTACAGAACAGTCCATGTCCATAACCCCTAACCCCTACACTACAGAACAGTCCATGTCCCTATCCCCTAACCCCTAACCCCTACACTACAGAACAGTCCATGTCCATAACCCCTAACCCCTAACCCCTAACCACTACAGAACAGTCCATGTCCCTAACCCCTAACCCCTAACCCCTACACTACAGAACAGTCAACGTCCCTAACCACTAACGCCTAACCCCTATCCCATAACCCCTACACTACAGAACAGTCCATGTCCCTAACCCTAACCCTAACCCCTAACCCCTATCCCATAACCCCTACACTACAGAACAGTTTATGTCCCTAATCCCTAACCCTACACTACAGAACAGTCCATGTCCCTAACCCTACACTACAGAACAGTCCATTTCCTAACCCCTACACTACAGAACATTTCATGTCCCTTACCCTACACTACAGAACATTTCATGTCCCTTACCCCTACACTACAGAACAGTTCATGTCCCTAAACCCTACACTACAGAACAGTTCATGTCCCTATCCCCTACGCTACAGTACATTTAGTGTTCCTCACCCCTACACTACAGAGCAGTCTATGTCCCTAACCCCTACACTACAGAACAGTCCATGTCCCTAACCCCTTAACTACAGAACAGTCCATTCTCCTTGCCCCTGCTCTCCAGAACATTCCATGTCCCTAACTTCTATCCCCTGCACAACAGAACAGTCCATGTCCCTAACCCCTCACCCCTACACTACAGAACAGTCCATGTCTCTAACCCCAACACTACAGAACAGTCCATGTCCCTTACCCTAACCCCTCCTCTACAGAACAGACTATGTCCCTAACCAGTAACCCTAACCCCTACAGTACAGAACAGACCATGTCTCTAACCCTAACCCCTAACCCCTAACTAACCCCTACACTACAGAACAGTCCATGTCCATAACCCTAACCCCTTCAAAACAGTAGAATAGTCCATGTCCCTAAACCCTAACCCCTAACCCCTAACTCCTACACTACAGAACAGTCCATGTCCATAACCCCTAACCCCTAACCCCTACACTACAGAACAGTCCATGTCCATAACCCCTAACCCCTAACCCCTACACTACAGAACAGTCCATGTCCCTAACCCCTAACCCCTAACCCCTACAGAACAGTCCATGTCCCTAACCCCTAATCCCTAACCCCTACAGAACAGTCCATGTCCCTAACCCCTAAACCATAACCCCTAACCCCTAAAGAACAGTCCATGTCCCTAACCCCTAACCTAAAGAACAGTTCCATGTTCTTAATTCCTAACTCTTTAATAACAGAATAGTTCATGTCTCTAACTCCTAACTCCTAACCCTAACTCCTAATTCCTTTAACCCTAATTTTTACAGAACAGTTCCATGTCTATAACCCCTAACCCTAACCCTAACCCTTACATACACTACAGAACAGTCCATGTCCTAACCCTAACCCTGAACCCTAACCCATAACCCCTAACCTCTAACCCTAACCCCTATCCCCTATCCCCTAACCCCCTAACCCCTACACTACAGAACAGTCCATGTCCCTAAACCCTAACCCCTAACCCCTACACGACAGAACAGTCCATGTCCCTAACCTCTAACCTCTAACCCCTAACCCCTAACCCCTACACTACAGAACAGTCCATGTCCCTAACACCTATCCCCTAACCCCTAACCCCTACACTACTGAACAGTCCATGTCCCTAACCCCTAACCCCTAACCCCTAACCCCTAACCCCTAACCCCTTCACTACAGAACAGTCGATGTCCCTAACCCCTAACCCTTAACCCCTAACCCCTAACACCTAACCCCTAACCCCTACTCTACAGAACAGACCATGTCCTAACCAGTAACCTAACCCCTACAGTACAGAACAGACCATGTCTCTAACCCTAACCCCTAACCCCTACACTACAGAACAGTCCATGTCCCTAACCCCTAACCCTACACTACAGAGACAGTCCATATCCATAACCCCTAACCCCTAACCCCTACACTACAGAACAGTCCATGTCCCTAACCCCTAACCCCTACACTACAGAACTGCTCCATGTCCCTAACTCCTACACTACAGAACCGTCCATGTCCCTAACCTACACTACAGAACAGTCCATTTCCCTAACCCCTACACTACAGAACATTTCATGTCCCTTACCCCTACACTACAGAACAGTTCATGTCCCTATCCCCTACGCTACAGTACATTTAGTGTTCCTCACCCCTACACTACAGAGCAGTCTATGTCCCTAACCCCTACACTACAGAACAGTCCATGTCCCTAACCCCTTAACTACAGAACAGTCCATTCTCCTTGCCCCTGCTCTCCAGAACATTCCGTGTCCCTAACTTCTATCCCCTGCACAACAGAACAGTCCATGTCCCTAACCCCTAACCCCTAAAGAACAGTCCATGTCCCTAACCCCTAACCCCTAAAGAACAGTCCATGTCCCTAACCCCTAACCCCTAACCCCAACAGAACAGTCCATGTCCCTAACCCCTAACCCCTAACCCCTTTAACCCTTTCTAACTTCCTTAACTCTTTAACCCCTAACCCCTTATAGAACAGTCCATGTCCATAACCCCTAACCCCTAACCCCTAACCCTTACGCTACACTACAGAACAGTCCATGTCCCTAACCCCTAACCCCTGAACCCTAACCCATAACCCCTAACCTCTAACCCCTTAATTTTATCCCCTTTATCTCTAACCTCAATCCCAACCCCTACACTACAGAACAGTCCATGTCCCTAAACCCTAACCCCTAACCCCTACACGACAGAACAGTCCATGTCCCTAACCTCTAACCTCTAACCCCTAACCCCTAACCCCTACACTACAGAACAGTCCATGTCCCTAACACCTATCCCCTAACCCCTAACCCCTACACTACTGAACAGTCCATGTCCCTAACCCCTAACCCCTAACCCCTAACCCCTAACCCCTTCACTACAGAACAGTCGATGTCCCTAACCCCTAACCCTTAACCCCTAACCCCTAACACCTAACCCCTAACCCCTACTCTACAGAACAGACCATGTCCCTAACCAGTAACCCCTAACCCCTACAGTACAGAACAGACCATGTCTCTAACCCCTAACCCCTAACCCCTACACTACAGAACAGTCCATGTCCCTAACCCCTAACCCCTACACTACAGAACAGTCCATATCCATAACCCCTAACCCCTAACCCCTACACTACAGAACAGTCCATGTCCCTAACCCCTAACCCCTACACTACAGAACCGTCCATGTCCCTAACCCTACACTACAGAACCGTCCATGTCCCTAACCTACACTACAGAACAGTCCATTTCCCTAACCCCTACACTACAGAACATTTCATGTCCCTTACCCCTACACTACAGAACAGTTCATGTCCCTATCCCCTACGCTACAGTACATTTAGTGTTCCTCACCCCTACACTACAGAGCAGTCTATGTCCCTAACCCCTACACTACAGAACAGTCCATGTCCCTAACCCCTTAACTACAGAACAGTCCATTCTCCTTGCCCCTGCTCTCCAGAACATTCCGTGTCCCTAACTTCTATCCCCTGCACAACAGAACAGTCCATGTCCCTAACCCCTCACCCCTACACTACAGAACAGTCCATGTCCCTAACCCCTAACCCCTAAAGAGCAGTCCATGTCCCTAACCCCTAACCCCTAACCCCAACAGAACAGTCCATGTCCCTAACCCCTAACCCCTAACTCCTAACCCCTAACCCCTAACCCCTACAGAACAGTCCATGTCCATAACCCCTAACCCCTAACCCCTAACCCTTACGCTACACTACAGAACAGTCCACGTCCCTAACCCCTAACCCCTGAACCCTAACCCATAACCCCTAACCTCTAACCCCTAACCCTATCCCTATCCCTATCCCCTATCCCTAACCCCTAACCCTACACTACAGAACAGTCCATGTCCTAAACCTAACCCCTAACCCTACACGACAGAACAGTCCATGTCTAACCTCTAACCTCTAACCCCTAACCCCTACACTACAGAACAGTCCATGTCCCTAACACCTAACCCCTAACCCCTACACTACTGAACAGTCCATGTCCCTAACCCCTAACCCCTAACCCCTTCACTACAGAACAGTCGATGTCCCTAACCCCTAACCCTTAACCCCTAACCCCTAACACCTAACCCCTAACCCCTACTCTACAGAACAGACCATGTCTCTAACCCCTAACCCCTAACCCCTAACCCCTACACTACAGAACAGTCCATGTCCCTAACCCCTACACCAGAGAACAGTCCATATCCATAACCCCTAACCCCTACACTACAGAACAGTGCATGTCCCTAACCCCTAACCCCTAACCCCTACACTACAGAACAGTCCATGTCCCTAACCCCTAACCCCTAACCCCTACTCTACAGAACAGTCCATGTCCCTAACCCCTAACCCTACACTACAGAACCGTCCATGTCCCTAACCCCAACACTACAGAACATTTCATGTCCCTTACCCCTACACTACAGAACATTTCATGTCCCTTACCCCTACACTACAGAACAGTTCATGTCCCTAAACCCTACACTACAGAACAGTTCATGTCCCTATCCCCTACGCTACAGTACATTTAGTGTTCCTCACCCCTACACTACAGAGCAGTCTATGTCCCTAACCCCTACACTACAGAACAGTCCATGTCCCTAACCCCTTAACTACAGAACAGTCCATTCTTCCTTGCTCCTCTGCTCTCCAGAACATTCCGTGTCCCTAACTTCTATCCCCTGCACAACAGAACAGTCCATGTCCCTAACCCCTCACCCCTACACTACAGAACAGTCCATGTCCCTAACCCCTAACCCCTAAAGAGCAGTCCATGTCCTAACCTAACCCCTAACCCCAACAGAACAGTCCATGTCCCTAACCCCTAACCCCTAACTCCTAACCCCTAACCCCTAACCCCTACAGAACAGTCCATGTCCATAACCCCTAACCCCTAACCCCTAACCCTTACGCTACACTACAGAACAGTCCATGTCCCTAACCCCTAACCCCTGAACCCTAACACATAACCCCTAACCTCTAACCCCTAACCCCTATCCCCTATCCCTAACCCCTAACCCCTACACTACAGAACAGTCCATGTCCCTAAACCCTAACCCCTAACCCCTACACGACAGAACAGTCCATGTCCCTAACCTCTAACCTCTAACCCCTAACCCCTAACCCCTAACCCCTAACCCCTACACTACAGAACAGTCCATGTCCCTAACACCTAACCCCTAACCCCTACACTACTGAACAGTCCATGTCCCTAACCCCTAACCCCTAACCCCTTCACTACAGAACAGTCGATGTCCCTAACCCCTAACCCTTAACCCCTAACCCTAACACCTAACCCCTAACCCCTACTCTACAGAACAGACCATGTCCCTAACCAGTAACCCCTAACCCCTACAGTACAGAACAGAACATGTCTCTAACCCCTAACCCCTAACCCCTACACTACAGAACAGTCCATGTCCCTAACCCCTAACCCCTACACTACAGAACAGTCCATATCCATAACCCCTAACCCCTACACTACAGAACAGTGCATGTCCCTAACCCCTAAACCCTAACCCCTACACTACAGAACAGTCCATGTCCCTAACCCCTAACCCTACACTACAGAACCGTCCATGTCCCTAACCCCAACACTACAGAACATTTCATGTCCCTTACCCCTACACTACAGAACATTTCATGTCCCTTACCCCTACACTACAGAACAGTTCATGTCCCTAAACCCTACACTACAGAACAGTTCATGTCCCTATCCCCTACGCTACAGTACATTTAATGTCCCTCACCCCTACACTACAGAGCAGTCTATGTCCCTAACCCCTACACTACAGAACAGTCCATGTCCCTAACCCCTTAACTACAGAACAGTCCATTCTCCTTGCCCCTGCTCTCCAGAACATTCCATGTCCCTAACTTCTATCCCCTGCACAACAGAACAGTCCATGTCCCTAACCCCTCACCCCTACACTACAGAACAGTCCATGTCTCTAACCCCAACACTACAGAACAGTCCATGTCCCTTACCCCTAACCCCAACACTACAGAACAGTCCATGTCCCTAACCCCTAACCCCTACTCTACAGAACAGTCCATGTCCCTAACCCCAACACTACAGAACAATCCATGTCCCTAACCCCAACACTACAGAACAATCCATGCCCCTAACCCCAACACTACAGAATAATCCATGTCCCTAACCCAAACACTACAGAACAGTCCATTTCCCTAACCCCTAGACTACAGATCAGTTAATGTCACTAACCCCTACAATACAGAACAGTCCATGTCCTTAACCACTACACTACAGAGCAGTCCGTCCCTATCCAGTTCACTACAGAACAGTCCATTCTCCTTACCCCTGCTCTACAGAACAGTCCATGTCCCTATCTCCTAACCCCTGCGCAACAGAACAGTCCATGTCCTTAACCACTACTCTACAGAGCAGTCCGTCCCTATCCCCTTCACTATAGAACAGCCCATTCTCCTTACCCCTGCTCTGCAGAACAGTCCATGTCCCTAACCCCTACACTACAGAGCAGTCCCTATCAAAGTCTAACTCATTGTGCTCAACATTGTTGGGAGAGAGAAGCAGAGAGAAACTTATTGATGAAACTGGAGGCACCCCTTTTTCTCCCTCTTTTCCAATCACTCTTGTTCTCTAAGTGAAGTAATGGAGAAGGTGCGAGGAAGAAACAAGAGAGAAAGAGCTTGGAACAGACAAAACGTCAAGAGAATTACAGAACTACAGAGAGAGAGAGAGTTAGAACGAGAGGGACCATGAGAATTAGAGTGAATAGCTTCCTTCAAGCCTAACTGTTTGGCTTTGCAAACACTCGGAGTGAAAGGAGGAGGGGGAGAGAGAGAGAGAGAGAGAGAGAGAGAGAGAGAGAGAGAGAGAGAGAGAGAATTTACCAAAGCTGCTCAGGAGGCCCTCATTACGATATTAAACAAGATTTAATAAGTGAGAGTGATTTGATGAGGTGATTATCCTGCCCATTAATCAAGCAGGCTTCTGTTCCTCTGTAATATGGCCCATCTTTCCCCTGAACGCACCAAAGCCTCTTTAGACGCTGAGCTCCTTACTGCGCTGCCGACGGGATTTCAGAACAACAAGGGAAAAATGAAATATTATTTCTATCAGGCAACGGCATTCTGGATGCTCCCTCCTGTCCATTGCATCTAAAAAATTGAACTCCTTAGCATGTGGGTCAGAACGTCAAGTCTCGATAGCCACTCAGATAGATAATGAGTATGGAAGCATCTGCTGTTATAAAGGTTGTGATTTGAGGGCTGAACAGAAGGAGTCCGTCTGGTCGGGTGACAGGGGCTCACTCTGAATCACGTTGGTCTGTCAGATGTCACAGAAGGCTTCTAAGGAAATTGAATAAAAAGTTACATTATACATTAGTACATATGAGAGATCAGCTTCACAGTAGACAGAGGATAAATTCTGTCCATGTTGAGGCGCAAGAAAATGGAGGATGCCTTGATAGGTAAACATGTTGGATTCCTATGCATTGGTAGGTAAACATGTTGGATTCCTATGCATTGGTAGGTAAACATGTTGGATTCCTATGCCTTGATAGGTAAACATGTTGGATTCCTATGCCTTGGTAGGTAAACATGTTGGATTCCTATGCATTGATAGGTAAACATGTTGGATTCCTATGCCTTGATAGGTAAACATGTTGGATTCCTATGCATTGGTAGGTAAACATGTTGGATTCCTATGCATTGGTAGGTAAACATGTTGGATTCCTATGCCTTGATAGGTAAACATGTTGGATTCCTATGCCTTGATAGGTAAACATGTTGGATTCCTATGCATTGGTAGGTAAACATGTTGGATTCCTATGCCTTGGTAGGTAAACATGTTGGATTCCTATGCATTGGTAGGTAAACATGTTGGATTCCTATGCCTTGATAGGTAAACATGTTGGATTCCTATGCCTTGGTAGGTAAACATGTTGGATTCCTATGCCTTGGTAGGTTAACATGTTGGATTCCTATGCCTTGATAGGTAAACATGTTGGATTCCTATGCATTGGTAGGTAAACATGTTGGATTCCTATGCCTTGATAGGTAAACATGTTGGATTCCTATGCCTTGATAGGTAAACATGTTGGATTCCTATGCCTTGGTAGAGTAAACATGTTGGATTCCTATGCCTTGGTAGGTAAACATGTTGGATTCCTATGCCTTGGTAGGTAAACATGTTGGATTCCTATGCCTTGGTAGGTAAACATGTTGGATTCCTATGCCTTGGTAGGTAAACATGTTGGATTCCTATGCCTTGGTAGGTAAACATGTTGGATTCCTATGCCTTGATAGGTAAACATGTTGGATTCCTATGCCTTGGTAGGTAAACATGTTGGATTCCTATGCCTTGATAGGTAAACATGTTGGATTCCTATGCCTTGGTAGGTAAACATATTGGATTCCTATGCCTTGGTAGGTAAACATGTTGGATTCCTATGCCTTGGTAGGTTAACATGTTGGATTCTCTATGCCTCAGTAGATCAACATGTTGGATTCCTATGCCTTGATAGAGTAAACATGTTGGATTCCTATGCCTTGGTAGGTAAAACATGTTGGATTCCTATGCCTTGGTAGGTAAACATGTTGGATTCCTATGCCTTGGTAGGTAAACATGTTGGATTCCTATGCCTTGGTAGGTAAACATGTTGGATTCCTATGCCTTGGTAGGTTAACATGTTGGATTCCTATGCCTTGGTAGATCAACATGTTGGATTCCTATGCCTTGGTAGATCAACATGTTGGATTCCTATGCATTGGTAGGTAAACATGTTGGATTCCTATGCCTTGATAGGTAAACATGTTGGATTCCTATGCCTTGGTAGGTAAACATGTTGGATTCCTATGCCTTGGTAGGTTAACATGTTGGATTCCTATGCATTGGTAGGTAAACATGTTGGATTCCTATGCATTGGTAGGTAAACATGTTGGATTCCTATGCCTTGATAGGTAAACATGTTGGATTCCTATGCCTTGATAGGTAAACATGTTGGATTCCTATGCCTTGGTAGGTAAACATGTTGGATTCCTATGCCTTGGTAGGTAAACATGTTGGATTCCTATGTCTTGGTAGGTAAACATGTTGGATTCCTATGCCTTGGTAGGTAAACATGTTGGATTCCTATGCATTGGTAGGTAAACATGTTGGATTCCTATGCCTTGGTAGGTAAACATGTTGGATTCCTATGCCTTGGTAGGTAAACATGTTGGATTCCTATGCCATGGTAGGTAAACATGTTGGATTCCTATGCCTTGGTAGGTAAACATGTTGGATTCCTATGCCTTGGTAGGTTAACATGTTGGATTCCTATGCCTTGGTAGATCAACATGTTGGATTCCTATGCATTGGTAGGTAAACATGTTGGATTCCTATGCCTTGATAGGTAAACATGTTGGATTCCTATGCCTTGGTAGGTAAACATGTTGGATTCCTATGCCTTGGTAGGTAAACATGTTGGATTCCTATGCCTTGGTAGGTTAACATGTTGGATTCCTATGCATTGGTAGGTAAACATGTTGGATTCCTATGCATTGGTAGGTAAACATGTTGGATTCCTATGCCTTGATAGGTAAACATGTTTGGATTCCTATGCCTTGATAGGTAAACATGTTGGATTCCTATGCCTTGGTAGGTAAACATGTTGGATTCCTATGCCTTGGTAGGTAAACATGTTGGATTCCTATGCCTTGATAGGTAAACATGTTGGATTCCTATGCCTTGATAGGTAAACATGTTGGATTCCTATGCCTTGGTAGGTAAACATGTTGGATTCCTATGCCTTGGTAGGTAAACATGTTGGATTCCTATGCCTTGGTAGGTAAACATGTTGGATTCCTATGCCTTGGTAGGTAAACATGTTGGATTCCTATGCCTTGGTAGGTAAACATGTTGGATTCCTATGCATCGGTAGGTAAACATGTTGGATTCCTATGCATTGGTAGGTAAACATGTTGGATTCCTATGTCTTGGTAGGTAAACATGTTGGATTCCTATGCCTTGGTAGGTAAACATGTTGGATTCCTATGCCTTGGTAGGTAAAATGTTGGATTCCTATGCCTTGGTAGGTAAACATGTTGGATTCCTATGCCTTGGTAGGTAAAATATTGGATTCCTATGCCTTGATAGGTTAACATGTTGGATTCCTATGCCTTGGTAGGTAAACATGTTGGATTCCTATGCCTTGGTAGGTCAACATGTTGGATTCCTATGCTTTGGTAGGTAAACATGTTGGATTCCTATGCCTTGGTAGGTAAACATGTTGGATTCCTATGCCTTGGTAGGTAAACTACACAAGCGGTCAGGGGGGAACACAGTAAAGCCAGATGAAGACATACATGGAAGTGAGGTACAAAATGACGAGAAACTATATATGATGACTATTATATGCAGCATTGTGTGTGTTTATTGTCTGAGTACAGTGTTACAGTGTAAACAGGTGAATGTAAAAAATACTTATTTTCCCCACATCAGACGTCCAGGATGGGAATAACCCTTGTAGCACATCTTTTGGAAAAAAGGTTTTAGGAAGACAGAGAACCCAAACATTTTAAAAGCTCAAGTGGAAGAAGATTACCTCAAAGCAGGCGTGGGACGGAGGTTTTTCCGGGAACTAGCTCAGAGCATTAATACAATAAGCACGCAAAATATAATACAAGGATGTTTTTATGAACATAATCCGGAGAGATGAGGCCGATCCAACCTGGGAATATAATCCCAAGGAGCTCTCCTGGTTATCTTTCATAGGCCCTGGTGGACACGGACACACACACACACAGCCACACACACACACACTCTCTTACAATTTCATCCCCGCTTATTAAATCAACAGATAATCTTTAAGAGCATGTCACTTCATTCAAATCTGCACTCCGACCTTTGACCTAAAGACCATGAAGCAGAGACTTGCACTAACCACAAAGGTCCGTTTTAGTGACGTGTTCCACAACAGACAGCTGTTTTAAAGCTTTGGGACAGAGTTCCCAACTGGCAGCCTGTAGGCTGAATTTGGCCAGCAGGTGATTTTATTTGGCTTCCCAAGTTTTCTCAGCAAAAGAAAATTCTTAAAATATTTGTACACTACCAGCCAAAGGTTTTAGAACACCTACTCATTCAAGGGTTTTTCTTTATTTTTACTATTTTCCACATTGTACAATAATAGTGAAGACATCAAAACTATGAAATAACACATAGAACCATGTAGTAACCCCAAAAATATTTTATATTTGAGATTCTTCAAATAGCCACCTTTTGCCTTGATGACAAATTGTCACACTCTTGGCATTCTCTCAACCAGCTTAATCTGGAATGCTTTCCCAACAGTCTTGAAGGAGTTCCCACATATGCTGAGCACTTGTTGGCTGCTTTTCCTTCACTCTGTGGTCCAACTAATCCCAAACCATCTCAATTGGGTTGAGGTTGGGTGATTGTGGAGGCCAGGTCATCTGATGCAGCACTCCATCACTCTCCTTCTTGGTAAAACAGCCCTTACACAGTCTAGAGGTGTGTTGGGTCATTGTCCTGTTGAAAAACAAATGACAGTCCCACTAAGCGCAAACCAGATGGGATGGCGTATCGCTGCAGAATGCTGTGGTAGCCATGCTGGTTAAGTGTGCCTTGAATTCTAAATAAATCACAGACTGTCACCAGAAAAGCACCCCCACGCCATAACACCTCCTCCTCCATGCTTTACGATGGGAAATACACATGCAGAGATTATCCGTTCACCTACTCTGCGTCTCACAAAGACATGGCGGTTGGAAACAAAAATCTCCAATTTGGACCTGACCAAAGGACAAATTTCCACCGGTCTAATGTCCATTGCTTGTGTTTCTTGGCCCAAGCAAGTCTCTTCTTATTATTGGTGTCCTTTAGTAGTGGTTTCTTTGCAGCAATTCGACCATGAAGGCCTGATTCACGCAGTCTCCTCTGAACAGTTGATGTTGAGTTGTTTCTGTTACTTGAACTCTGTGAAGCATTTATTTGGGCTGCAGTTTCTGAGGCTGGTAATTTTAATGAACTTGTCCTCTGTAGCAGAGGTAACTCTGAGTCTTCCATTCCTGTGGCTGTCCTCATTAGAACCAGTTTAATCATAGCGCTTGATTGTTTTTGTGACTGTACTTGAAGAAACTTTTAAAGTTCTTGACATTTTCCGTATTCACTGACCTTCATGTCTTAAAGTAATGATGGACTGTCGTTTCTCTTTGCTTATTTGAGCTGCTCATGTCGTAATATGGACATGGTCTTTTACCAAATAGGGCTATCTTCTGTATACCCCCCACCTTCTCACAACACAATTGATTGGCTCAAACGCATCAAGAAGGAAAGAAATTACACAAATTAACTTTTATGAAGGCACACCTGTTAATTGAAATGCATTCCAGGTGACTACCTCTTGAAGCTGGTTGAGAGAATGTCAAGAGTGTGCAAAGCTGTCATCAAGGCAAAGGGTGGCTACTTTGAAGAATCTCAAATATAAAATATATTTTGATTTGTTGAACACTTTTCTGGTTGCTACATGATTCCATATGTGTTATTTCATAGATTAGATTTGATGTCTTCACTATTAACCTGAATGAGTAGGTGTTCTAAAACTTTTGACCAGTAGTGTATATTGTTGGACATAAAATACTGTAAAAACACCAGCAAATCAGCACCAAGTGATTATATTTTGGGGAAATCCTACTCACAATAAAGAGATACACTATACTGTATATACCAATGTATGTGGCACACCTTCAAATTAGTGGATATTTCAGTCACACCCGTTGCTGACAGGTGTATAAAATAGAGCACACCGCCTTACTGAAGAGTTCAGTGACTTTCAACGTCACCGTCATAGGATGCCACCTTTCCAACAAGTCCGTTCTTTAAATGTTTGCCCTGTTAGAGCTGCCCCGGTCAACTGTAAGTGCTGTTATTGTGAAGTGAAAATGTCTAGGAGCTGCAACAGCTCAGTCTCAAAGTGCAAGGCCACACAAGCTCACAGAACAGGACTACAGAGTGCTGAAAGTGCGTAAAAACATCTGTCCTTGGTTGCAACGCTCACTACCAAGTTCCAAAATGCCTCTGGAAGCAACTTCAACACATGAATTGTTCATCTGGAGCATCATGAAATGAGTTTCCATCACCAAGCAGCGCAACAAGCCAAAGGTATTTTTATTTTACTAGGCAAGTCAGTAACAAACAAATTCATATTTTCAATGACAGCCTAGGAACAGTGGGTTAACTGCCTGTTCAGGGGCAGAACAACAAATTTGTACCTTATCAGCTCAGGGAATTGAACTTGCAACCTTTCAGTTACTAGTCCAACAGCTCTAACCACTAGGCTAACCTGCCTATGCACAACGCTAAGCGTTGGCCGGAGTGGTGTAAAGCTCGCCGCAATTGGACTCTGGAGCAGTGGAAACGTGTTCTCTGGAGTGATGAATCACCTTTCACCATCTGGCAGTCCAACGGACAAAATCTGTGTTTGGCGGATGCCAGGAGAACGCTACCTGCCTCAATGCATAGTGCCAAATGTAACGTTTGGTGGAGGAGGAATAATGGTCTGGGGCTGTTTTCCATGATTGGGGCTAGGCCCCTTAGTTCCAGTGAATATTAACACTAAAGCATAAAATTACATTCTAGACGATTTTAGTGGCAACAGTTTGGGGAAGGCCCAGTTTCAGCATGACAATGCCCCCACGCACAAAGCGAAGTCCATACAGAAATAGTTTTTCGAGATCGAAGTGGAAGAACTTGACTGGCCTGCGCAGAGCCCTGACCTCAACCCCATCAAACACCTTTGGGATGAATTAGAATGCCGACTGCGAGCCAGGCCTAATTGCCCAACATCAGTGGCCGACCTCACTAATGCCCTTGTGGCTGAATGGAAGCAAGTCCCCGCAGCAATGTTCCAACATCTAGTGGAAAGGCTTCCCAGAAGAGTGGAGGCTGTTATAGCAGCAAAGGGGGGACCAACTCCATATTAATACCCATGATTTTGGAATGAGATGTTCGACAAGAAGGCCTCCACATACTTTTAGTCATGTAGTGTATATGTGATCGTATACAAATGAAAGCATGGTTTAAAATGATTATGTTTTAGTCAAATATTATATCTGTTTGGGCATCTTGCGGTCAATTTGCAGTCTACAAATGATTTGTATTTATGTTCCGGCCCTCTGACCATTCGCACAAGAACAAATCGAGTCGCGGAAAAATCAAGTTGATGATCCCTGTTTTAGGGGTTCAACTGGGCCAAAACTTTACTCCAACAAGACTGGCAGTGGTGGACTGGGACTAGAAATCGGCTCCAACATTTCAAATACACAGGACAATATTTTTCTTTGAGGTCCCCTTTGCCTCGAGTCACACATTATTAGCCAGATAATGATCATTTTGCACAAATAAGCCAAGTTAGACAGGCCCACTAGGATATTTGCCAGAAGTCAGAAATGCCAGATGGCCAGTTCACCCCTGAAGACTGGTATATTTATAAATATTCAGTATGGTTGCTGGTATATCTATAAATATACAGTATGGTTGTTGGTATATCTAAAAATATACAGTATGGTTGTTGGTATATCTATAAATAAACAGTATGGTTGTTGGTATAGTTATAAATATACAGTATGGTTGTTGGTATATCTATAAATATACAGTATGGTTGTTGGTATATCTATAAATATACAGTATGGTTGTTGATATATCTATAAATATATAGTATGGTTGTTGGTATATCTATAAATATACAGTATGGTTGTTGATATATCTATAAATATACAGTAGGGTTGTTGGTATATCTATAAATATACAGCATGGTTGTTGGTATATCTATAAATATACAGTAAGATTGTTGGTATAGTTATAGATATACAGTAGGGTTGTTGGTATATCTATAAATATACAGTATGGTTGTTGGTATATCTATAAAAATACAGTATGGTTGTTGGTATAGTTATAAATATACAGTATGGTTGTTGGTATATCTATAAATATACAGTATGGTTGTTGATATATCTATAAATATACAGGATGGTTGTTGGTATAGTTATAAATATACAGTATGGTTGTTGGTATATCTGTAAATATACAGTATGGTTGTTGGTATAGTTATAGATATACAGTAGGGTTGTTGGTATATCTATAAATATACAGTATGGTTGTTGGTATATCTATAAAAATACAGTATGGTTGTTGGTATAGTTATAAATATACAGTATGGTTGTTGGTATATCTATAAATATACAGTATGGTTGTTGATATATCTATAAATATACAGTATGGTTGTTGGTATAGTTATAAATATACAGTATGGTTGTTGGTATATCTGTAAATATACAGTATGGTTGTTGGTATATCTATACATATACAGTATGGTTGTTGATATATCTATAAATATACAGTAGGGTTGTTGGTATATCTATAAATATACAGTATGGTTGTTGGTATATCTATAAATATACAGTATGGTTGTTGGTATATCTACAAATATACAATATGGTTGTTGGTATATCTATAAATATACAGTGTGGTTGGGAGAATATCTATAAACATACAGTATGGTTGTTTGTATATCCATAAATATACAGTATGGTTGTTGGTAAATCTATAAATATACAGTATGGTTGTTGGAATATCTACAAATATACAGAATGGTTGTTGGTAAATCTATAAATATACAGTGTGGTTGTTGGTATATCTATAAATATACAGTATGGTTGTTGATATATCTATAAATATACAGTAGGGTTGTTGGTATGTCTATAAATATACAGTATGGTTGTTGGTATATCTATAAATATACAGTATGGTTGTTAGAATATCTATAAATATACAGTATGGTTGTCTGTATATCCATCAATATACAGTGTGGTTGTTGGTAAATCTAGAAATATACAGTATGGTTGTTGGTATAGATATAAATATACAGTATGGTTGTTGGTATAGATATAAATATACAGTATGGTTGCTGGTATACTTATAAATATACAGTATGGTTGATGGTATATCTATAAATATACAGTATGGTTGTTGGTATAGCTATAAATATACAGTATGGTTGCTGGTATAGTTATAAATATACAGTACGGTTGTTGGTATATCTATAAATATACAGTATGGTTGTTGGTATATCTATAAATATACAGAATGGTTGTTGGTATATCTATAAATATACAGTGTGGTTGTTGGTATATCTATAAATATACAGTATGGTTGATGGTATAGTTATAAATATACAGTATGGTTGTTGGTATATCTACAAATATGCAATATGGTTGTTGGTATATCTATAAATATACAGTATGGTTGTTAGAATATCTATAAATATACAGAATGGTTGTCTGTATATCCATAAATATACAGTGTGGTTGTTGGTAAATCTATAAATATACAGTATGGTTGTTGGTATAGATATAAATATACAGTATGGCAGCTGGTATAGTTATAAATATACAGTATGGTTGATGGTATATCTATAAATATACAGAATGGTTGTTGGTATAGCAATAAATATAAAGTATGGTTGCTGGTATAGTTATAAATATACAGTACGGTTGTTGGTATATCTATAAATATACAGTATGGTTGTTGGTATATCTATAAATATACAGTATGGTTGTTGGTATATCTACAAATATGCAGTATGGTTGTTGGTATATCTATAAATATACAGTATGGTTGTTGGTATATCTATAAATATACAGTATGGTTTTTGTTATATCTACAAACATACAGTATGGATGTTGGTATTGTTATAAATATACAGTATGGATGTTGATATATCTATAAATATACAGTATGGTTGTTGTTATATCTATAAATGTACGGTATGGTTGTTGGTATAGTTATGAATATACAGTATGGTTGTTGGTATATCTATAAATGTACAGTATGGTTGTTGGTATATCTATAAATATACAGTATGGTAGTTGGAATATCTATGAATATACAGTATGGTTGTTTGTATATCTATATATATACAGTATGGTTGTTGGTATATCTAATAATATACAGTATTGTTGTTGGTATATCTATAACTATACAGTATAGTTGTTGGTATATCAATAGAAATACAGTATGGATGTTGGTATATCTATAAATATACAGTATGGTTGTTGGTATATCTATAAATATACAGTATGGTTTTTGGTATATCTACAAACATACAGTATGGATGTTGGTATTGTTATAAATATACAGTATGGATGTTGATATATCTATAAATATACAGTATGGTTGTTGTTATATCTATAAATGTACGGTATGGTTGTTGGTATAGTTATGAATATACAGTATGGTTGTTGGTATATCTATAAATGTACAGTATGGTTGTTGGTATATCTATAAATATACAGTATGGTTGTTGGAATATCTATGAATATACAGTATGGTTGTTTGTATATCTATATATATACAGTATGGTTGTTGTTATATCTAATAATATACAGTATTGTTGTTGGTATATCTATAACTATACAGTATAGTTGTTGGTATATCAATAGAAATACAGTATGGATGTTGGTATATCTATAAATATACAGTATGGTTGTTGGAATAGTTATAAATATACAGTATGGTTGTTGGAATAGTTATAAATATACAGTATGGTTGTTGGTATATCTATAAATAAACAGTATGGTTGTCAGTATATCTAGAAATATACAGTATGGTTGTTGGTATATCTATAAATATACAGCATGGTTGTTGGAATATCTATAAATATACAGTATGGTTGTTGGTATAGATATAAATATACAGTATGGTTGTTGGTATTGATATAAATATACAGTATGGTTGCTGGTAGAGTTATAAATACACGGTATGACTGTTGGTATATCTACAAATATACAGTATAGTTGTAGGTGTAGCTGTAAATACACAGTATGTTTGTTGGTATATCTATAAATATACAGTATGGTTGTTGGTATAGTTATAAATATACAGTATGGTTGTTGGTATATCTACAAATATACATTATGGTTGTTGGAATAGCTAAAAATATACAGTATGGTTGCTGGTATAGATATAAATATACAGTATGGCTGCTAGTAGTGTTATAAATATACGGTATGGTTGTTGGTGTAGCTACAAAAATACAGTATAGCTGAAGGTATAGCTGTAAATACTCAGTATGTTTGTTGGTATATCTATAAATATACAGTATGGTTTTTGGTATATCTACAAATATACATTATGGTTGTTGGTATAGCTAAAAATATACAGTATGGTTGCTGGAATGTCTATAAATATACAGTATGGTTGCTGGTATAGTTATAAATATACAGTATGGTTGTTGGTATATCTATAAATATACCATATGGTTGTTGATATATCTGTAAATATACTCTTTTATTGTTGGTACGTCTATAAATATACAGTATGGTTGATGGTATTGTTATAAATATACAGTATGGTTGTTGAAATATCTATGAATATACGGTATGGTTGTTGGTATATCTATAAACAAACAGTATGGTTGTTGATATAGTTAGAAATATACAGATTGGTTTTTGTTGTGTCTATTAAAATACAGTATGGATGTTGGTATATCTATAAATATAAAGTATGGTTGTTGGTATATCTATAAACAAACAGTATGGTTGTTGATATATCTATAAATATACAGTGTGGTTGATGGCATATCTATAAATATACACTATGGTTGTTGGTTTAGTTATAAATACAAAGTATGGTTCTTGGTATATCTATAAATGTACAGTATGGTTGTTGGTATATCTATAAATATACACGATGGTTGTTGGTATATCTATAAATTTACAGTATGGTTGTTGGTATATCTATAAATATACACTATGGTTGTTGGTATATATATAAATTTACAGTATGGTTGTTAGAATTTCTATAAATATACAGTATGGTTGTTAGAATTTCTATAAATATACAGTATGGCTGTTTGTATATCCATAAATATACAGCATGGTTGTTGGTAAATCTATACAGCATGGTTGTTGGTAAATCTATAAATATACAGTATTGTTGTTGGAATATCTATAAATATACAGTATGATTGTTGGGATATCTATAAATATATAGTATGGTTGTTGGTATATCTATAAATATACAGAATGGTTGTTGGTATATCTATAAATATACAGTGTGGTTGTTGGTATATCTATAAATATAATGCATGGTTGTTGATATATCTATAAAAATACAGTGTGGTTGTTGGTATATCTATAAAAATACAGTATGGTTGTTGGTATATCTATACATATACAGTATGGTTGATGGTATAGTTATAAATATACAGTTTGGTTGTTGGTATACCTATAAAAATACAGTATGGTTGTTGGTATATCTATACATATACAGTATGGTTGATGGTATAGTTATAAATATACAGTATGGTTGTTGGTATAAATATAAATATACAGTATGGTTGTTGGTATAGTTAAAAATATACAGTATTGTTATTGGTATATCTACACATATACAGAATGGTTGTTAGTATATATATAAATATACAGTATGGTTGTTGATATATCTATAAATATACAGTTTGGTTGATGGTATAGTTATAAATATACAGTTTGGTTGTTGGTATACCTATAAATATACAGTATGGTTCTTGGTATATCTATAAATATAGAGTATGGATTTTGGAATTCTTTAAATATACAGTATGGTTGTTGGTATATCTATAAATATACAGTATGGTTGTTGGAATATCTATAAATATACAGTATGGTTGTTGGAATATCTATAAATATACAGTATGGTTGATGGTATATCTATAAATATACAGTATGGTTGTTGGTATAAATATAAATATACAGTATGGTTGTTGGTATAGTTAAAAATATACAGTATGGTTATTGGTATATCTACAAATATACAGAATGGTTGTTAGTATATATATAAATATACAGTATGGTTGTTGATATATCTATAAATATACAGTTTGGTTGTTGGTATATCTATAAATATACAGTATGGTTGCTGGTATAGTTATAAATATACAGTATGGTTATTGGTATATCTACAAATATACAGAATGGTTGTTAGTATATATATAAATATACAGTATGGTTGTTGATATATCTATAAATATACAGTATGGTTGTTGGTATATCTATAAATATACAGTATGGTTGCTGGTATAGTTATAATTATACAGTATTGTTGTTGGTATATCTACAAATATAGAGTATAGTTGTTGGTATAGCTACAAATATAGAGTATGGTTGATGGTATATCTATAAATATACAATATGGTTGCTGGTATAGTTATAAATATGCAGTATGGTTGTTCGTATATCTATAAATATACAGTGTGGTTGCTAGTATAGTTATAAATATACAGTATGGTTGTTGGTATATCTATAAATATACAGTATGGTTGTTGGTATATCTACAAATATACAGTAAAGTTGTTGGTATATCTACAAATATACAGTATGGTTGTTGGTATATCTATAAATATACAGTATGGTTGTTGGTATAGCTACAAATATACAGTATGGTTGTTGGTATATCTATAAATATACAATATGGTTGTTGGTATAGCTACAAATATACAGTATGGTTGTTGGTATATCTATAAATACAAAGTATGGTTGTTGGTATATCTGTAAATATACAGTATGGTTGTTGATATATCTATAAATATACAGTATGGTTGTTGGTATATCTATAAATATACAGTATGGATGATGGTATATCTATAAATATTCAGTATGGTTGTTGGTATAGTTATAAATATACAGTATGGTTGTTGGTCTATCTATAAATATACAGTATGGTTTTTAGTATATCTATAAATATACAGTATGGTTGTTGGAATATCTATAAATATACATTATGGTTGTTTGTATATCTATAAATATACAGTATGGTTGTTGGTATATGTATAAATATACAGTTTTGTTTTTGGTATATCAATAAATATACAGTATGGTTGTTGGTAAATCCATAAATATACAGTATGGTTGTTGGTATATCTATAAATATACAATATGGTTGTTGGTATATCTGTAAATATACTGTATGGTTGTTCGTGTATCTATAAATATACAGTATGGTTGTTGGTATATCTATAAATATACAGTATGGATGTTGGTATAGTTATAAATATACAGTATGGTTGTTGGTATAGATATAAATATAAAGTATGGTTGTTGGTATATTTATAAATATACAGGGTGGTTGTTGGTATAGATATACATTTACAGTATTGTTGATTCAATAGTTTTAAATATACAGTATGGTTGTTGGTATTTCTATAAATTTACAGTATGGTTGTAGGTATATCTACAATATACAGTATAGTTGTTGGTGTAGCTACAAATATACAGTATAGTTGTTGGTATATCTATAAATATACAGTTTTGTTGTTGGTATAGTTATAAATATACAGTATGGTTGTTGGTATATCTACAAATATACAGTATGGTTGTTGGTATATCTACAAATATTCAGTATGGTTGTTGGTATATCTATAAATATACAGTATGGTTGTTGGTATATCTACAAATATAGAGTATAGTTGTTGGTATAGCTACAAATATAGAGTATGGTTGATGGTATATCTATAAATATACAATATGGTTGCTGGTATAGTTATAAATATGCAGTATGGATGTTCGTATATCTATAAATATACAGTGTGGTTGTTGGTATATCTATAAATATACAGTATGGTTGTTGGTATATCTATAAATATACAGTATGGTTGCTGGTATAGTTATAATTATACGGTATTGTTGTTGGTATATCTACAAATATAGAGTATAGTTGTTGGTATAGCTACAAATATAGAGTATGGTTGATGGTATATCTATAAATATACAATATGGTTGTTGGTATATCTGTAAATATACTGTATGGTTGTTCATGTATCTATAAATATACAGTATGGTTGTTGGTATATCTATAAATATACAGTATGGTTGTTGATATATCTATAAATATACAGTATGGTTGTTGGTATATCTATTAATATACAGTATGGATGTTGGTATATCTATAAATATTCTGTATGGTTGTTGGTATAGCTACAAATATACAGTATGGTTGTTGGTATATCTATAAATATACAATATGGTTGTTGGTATATCTATAAATATACAGTATGGTTGTTGATATATCTATAAATATACAGTATGGTTGTTGGTATATCTATTAATATACAGTATGGATGTTGGTATATCTATAAATATACAGTATGGTTGTTGGTCTATCTATAAATATACAGTATGGTTTTTACTATATATATAAATATACAGTATGGTTGTTGGAATATCTATAAATATACATTATGGTTGTTTGTATATCTATAAATATACAGTATGGTTGTTGGTATATGTATAAATATACAGTTTTGTTGTTGGTATATCAAGAAATATACAGTATGGCTGTTGGTAAATCCATAAATATACAGTATGGTTGTTGGTATATCTATAAATATACAATATGGTTGTTGGTATATCTGTAAATATACAGTATGGTTGTTCGTGTATCTATAAATATACAGTATGGTTGTTGGTATATCTATAAATATACAGTATGGATGTTGGTATAGTTATAAATATACAGTATGGTTGTTGGTATAGATATAAATATAAAGTATGGTTGTTGGTATATTTATAAATATACAGGGTGGTTGTTGGTATAGATATACATTTACAGTATGGTTGGTTTAATAGTTATAAATATACAGTATGGTTGTTGGTATTTCTATAAATTTACAGTATGGTTGTAGGTATATCTACAATATACAGTATAGTTGTTGGTGTAGCTACAAATATACAGTATAGTTGTTGGTATATCTATAAATATACAGTTTTGTTGTTGGTATAGTTATAAATATACAGTATGGTTGTTGGTATATCTATAAATATACAATATGGTTGTTGGTATATCTGTAAATATACAGTATGGTTGTTCGTGTATCTATAAATATACAGTATGGTTGTTGGTATATCTATAAATATACAGTATGGATGTTGGTATAGTTATAAATATACAGTATGGTTGTTGGTATAGATATAAATATAAAGTATGGTTGTTGGTATATTTATAAATATACAGGGTGGTTGTTGGTATAGATATACATTTACAGTATGGTTGATTCAATAGTTGTAAATATACAGTATGGTTGTTGGTATTTCTATAAATTTACAGTATGGTTGTAGGTATATCTACAATATACAGTATAGTTGTTGGTGTAGCTACAAATATACAGTATAGTTGTTGGTATATCTATAAATATACAGTTTTGTTGTTGGTATAGTTATAAATATACAGTATGGTTGTTGGTATATCTACAAATATACAGTATGGTTGTTGGTATATCTACAAATATTCAGTATGGTTGTTGGTATATCTATAAATATACAGTATGGTTGTTGATATATCTATAAATATACAGTATGGTTGTTGGTATATCTATAAATATACAGTATGGTTGCTGGTATAGTTATAATTATACGGTATTGTTGTTGGCATATCTACAAATATAGAGTATAGTTGTTGGTATAGCTACAAATATAGAGTATGGTTGATGGTATATCTATAAATATACAATATGGTTACTGGTATAGTTATAAATATGCAGTATGGTTGTTCGTATATCTATAAATATACAGTGTGGTTGCTAGTATAGTTATAAATATACAGTATGGTTGTTGGTATATCTATAAATATACAGTATGGTTGTTGGTATATCTAAAAATATACAGTAAAGTTGTTGGTATATCTACAAATATACATTATGGTTGTTGGTATATCTATAAATATACAGTATGGTTGTTGGTATAGCTACAAATATACAGTATGGTTGTTGGTATATCTATAAATATACAATATGGTTGTTGGTATAGCTACAAATATACAGTATGGTTGTTGGTATATCTATAAATACAAAGTATGGTTGTTGGTATATCTATAAATATACAGTATGGTTGTTGATATATCTATAAATATACAGTATGGTTGTTGGTATATCTATTAATATACAGTATGGATGTTGGTATATCTATAAATATTCAGTATGGTTGTTGGTATAGTTATAAATATACAGTATGGTTGTTGGTCTATCTATAAATATACAGTATGGTTTTTACTATATATATAAATATACAGTATGGTTGTTGGAATATCTATAAATATACATTATGGTTGTTTGTATATCTATAAATATACAGTATGGTTGTTGGTATATGTATAAATATACAGTTTTGTTGTTGGTATATCAAGAAATATACAGTATGGCTGTTGGTAAATCCATAAATATACAGTATGGTTGTTGGTATATCTATAAATATACAATATGGTTGTTGGTATATCTATAAATATACAGTATGGTTGTTGATATATCTATAAATATACAGTATGGTTGTTGGTATATCTATTAATATACAGTATGGATGTTGGTATATCTATAAATATTCAGTATGGTTGTTGGTATAGTTATAAATATACAGTATGGTTGTTGGTCTATCTATAAATATACAGTATGGTTTTTACTATATATATAAATATACAGTATGGTTGTTGGTATATCTATAAATATACAATATGGTTGTTGGTATATCTGTAAATATACAGTATGGTTTTTCGTGTATCTATAAATATACAGTATGGTTGTTGGTATATCTATAAATATATAGTATGGATGTTGGTATAGTTATAAATATACAGTATGGTTGTTGGTGTAGATATAAATATAAAGTATGGTTGTTGGTATATTTATAAATATACAGGGTGGTTGTTGGTATTTCTATAAATTTACAGTATGGTTGTAGGTATATCTATAAATATATAGTATGGATGTTGGTATAGCTACAAATATACAGTATAGTTGTTGGTATATCTATAAATATAAAGTATGGTTGTTGGTATATTTATAAATATACAGTATGGTTGTTGGTATATCTACAAATATACAGTATGGTTGTTGGTATATCTACAAATATTCAGTATGGTTGTTGGTATATCTATAAATATACAGTATGGTTGTTGGTATTTCTATAAATACACAGTATGGTTGTTGGTATATCTATAAACATACAGTATGGATGTTGGTATTGTTATAAACATACAGTATGGATGTTGGTATTGTTATAAATATACAGTATGGTTGTTGTTATATCTATAAATATACGGTATGGTTGTTGGTATAGTTATGAATATACAGTATGGTTGTTGGTATATCTATCAATGTACAGTATGGTTGTTGGTATATCTATAAATATACAGTATGGTTGTTGGAATATCTATGAATATACAGTATGGTTGTTTGTATATCTATATATATACAGTATGGTTGTTGGTATATCTAATAATATACAGTATTGTTGTTGGTATATCTATAAATATACAGTATAGTTGTTGCCATATCAATAGAAATACAGTATGGATGTTGGTATATCTATAAATATACAGTATGGTTGTTGGTATAGTTATAAATATACAGTATGGTAGTTGGTATATCTATAAATATACAGTATGGTTGTGGGAATATCTATAAATATACAGCATGGTTGTTGGAATATCTATAAATATACAGTATGGTTGTTGGTATAGATATAAATATACAGTATGGTTGTAGGTATAGCTGTAAATACACAGTATGTTTGTTGGTATATCTATAAATATACAGTACGGTTGATGGTAAAGTTATAAATATACAGTATGGTTGTTGGTATATCTACAAATATACAGTATGGTTGTTGGTATATCTACAAATATTCAGTATGGTTGTTGGTATATCTATAAATATACAGTATGGTTGTTGGTATTTCAATAAATATACAGTATGGTTGTTGGTATATCTACAAATATACAGTATAGTTGTAGTTGTAGCTACAAAAATACAGTATAGTTGTAGGTATAGCTGTAAATACACAGTATGTTTGTTGGTATATCTATAAATATACAGTATGGTTGATGGTAAAGTTATAAATATACAGTATGGTTGTTGGTATATCTACAAATATACAGTATGGTTGTTGGTATATCTACAAATATTCAGTATGGTTGTTGGTATATCTATAAATATACAGTATGGTTGTTGGTATTTCAATAAATATACAGTATGGTTGTTGGTATATCTATAAACATACAGTATGGATGTTGGTATTGTTATAAACATACAGTATGGATGTTGGTATTGTTATAAATATACAGTATGGTTGTTGTTATATCTATAAATATACGGTATGGTTGTTGGTATAGTTATGAATATACAGTATGGTTGTTGGTATATCTATCAATGTACAGTATGGTTGTTGGTATATCTATAAATATACAGTATGGTTGTTGGAATATCTATGAATATACAGTATGGTTGTTTGTATATCTATATATGTACAGTATGGTTGTTGGTATATCTAATAATATACAGTATAGTTGTTGGTATATCTATAAATATACAGTATAGTTGTTGCCATATCAATAGAAATACAGTATGGATGTTGGTATATTTATAAATATACAGTATGGTTGTTGGTATAGTTATAAATATACAGTATGGTTGTTATAGTTATAAATATACAGTATGGTAGTTGGTATATCTATAAATATACAGTATGGTTGTGGGAATATCTATAAATATACAGTATGGTTGCTGGTAGAGTTATAAATATACGGTATGGTTGTTGGTATATCTACAAATATACAGTATAGTTGTAGGTGTAGCTACAAAAATACAGTATAGTTGTAGGTATAGCTGTAAATACACAGTATGTTTGTTGGTATATCTATAAATATACAGTATGGTTGTTGGTATATCTACAAATATACATTATGGTTGTTGGTATAGCTAAAAATATACAGTATGGTTGCTGGAATGTCTATAAATATACAGTATGGTTGCTGGTATAGTTATAAATATACAGTATGGTTGTTGGTATATCTATAAATATACAGTATGGTTGTTGGTATATCTGTAAATATACTCTTTGATTGTTGGTATTGTTATAAATATACAGTATGGTTGTTGGTATTGTTATAAATATACAGTATGGTTGTTGATATATCTATGAATATACAGTATGGTTGTTGGTATATCTATAAATATACAGTATGGTTGCTGGTATATCTATAAATATACATTATGGTTGTTGGTATATCTATAAATATACAGTTTGGTTGTTGGTATATCTATAAATATACATTGTGGTTGTTTGTATATCTTTAAATATACAGTATGGTAGTTGGTATATCTATACATTTACAGTATGGTTGTTGGTATATCTATAAATATACAGTATGGTTGCTGGTATATCTATAAATAAACAGTATGCTTGTTGGTATATCTATAAATATACAGTATGGTTGTTGGTATATCTACAAATATACAGTAGGGTTGTTGGTATAGCAACAAATATACTGTATGGTTGTTGGTATAGTTATAAATATACAGTATGGTTGCTGGTATATCTATAAATATACATTATGGTTGTTGGTATATCTATAAATATACAGTTTGGTTGTTGGTATATCTATAAATGTACATTGTGGTTGTTTGTATATCTATAAATATACAGTATGGTTGCTGATTTAGTTATAACTATACAGTATGGTTGTTGGTATATCTATAAATATACTGTATGGTTGTTGGTATAGTTATAAATATACAGTATGGTTGTTGATATATCTATAAATATACAGTATGGTTGTTGGTATATGTTTAAATATACAGTTTGATTGTTGGTATATCTATAAATATACAGTATGGTTGCTGATATAGTTATAAATATACAGTATGGTTGTTGGTATATCTATAAATATACTGTATGGTTGTTGGTATAGTTATAAATATACAGTATGGATGTTGATATATCTATAAATATACAGTATGGTTGTTGGTATATGTTTAAATATACAGTTTGATTGTTGGTATATCTATAAATATACAGTATGGTTGTTGGTATAT
>CM059817.1:22194488-22344488 GCA_030435695.1 Brachymystax lenok tsinlingensis
CCAAGTTGGTTGTTGAGCATTGCAAGACAGCACTTTTAAATCTTGCCATTTATTTTCAGAGTCAGAACTCAACAACAACAAAAAACTACGCCACTCAGGAACATTCAATGTCGTCTTGGTAAGCATCTCCAGTGTATATTTGTCCTTGTGTTTTAGGTTATTGTCCTGCTGAAAGGTGAATTTGTCTCCCAGTGTCTGGTTGAAAGCAGACTGAACCAGGTTTTCCTCTAGGATTTTGCCTGCTTACTCTATTCCGTTTCTTTTAATCCTAAATAAAATAACTCCCTAGTCCTTGACGATGACAAGCATACCCATAACATGATGCAGCCACCACCATGCTTGAAAACATGAAGAGTGGTACTCAGTGTTGTGTTGAATTTGCCCCAAATATAACGCTTTGTATTCAGGACATGAAGTTCATTTATTTTCCACATTTGTTGCACTTTTACTTTAGTGCTTTATTGAAAACATGATGGATGTTTTGGAGTATTTTTACTCTGTTCACTCTGTCATTTAGGTTAGTATTGTGGAGCAACTACAATGTTGTTGATCCATCCTCAGTTTTCTCATATCACAACCATTAAACTGTAACCTTTTCAAGAATGTGAGGATGTTTGAGTTGGGGGAAAAAACAAGCCGTTTATAAAGGATACATTTTGTTCTTTCAACAACATTGGTGACGATGTGTTGTAGCAATGTCTCATTCATTGTCTCATGTCAATCAAAGAAGTCCTGAGGCGCTTCATGCTAACTATTGTCTGTAAAGATATGGTCGGGCTGTAGATTCTTCTGCAACTATTGCATAGTGTGCTCTGATCATTTGGGTGCTGCCAGGCAGCTGTCCCGTGTAAGTGGGCATGATTGAAGTTCAAACCCAGCCCTCAAATATCCAAGGATTTGACAGCATCATTAATATCCATACATCTGTACTCCCTGTTCACCCATGACTGCATGGCCAGGTACGACTCCAACACCATCATTAAGTTTGCCGACGACACAACAGTGGCAGGCCTGATCACCGACAACAATGAGACAGCCTATAGGGAGGAGGTCAGAGACCTGGCAGTGTGGTGCCAGGAAAACAGCCTCTCCCTCAACGTGATCAAGACAAAGAAGGTCCTTGTGGACTACAGAAAAGGAGGACCGAGCATGCCCCCTTTCTCATCGACGGGTCTGTAGTGGAGCAGGTTGAGAGTTTTAAGTTCCTTGGTGTCCAACTATCATGGTCCAAACAAACCAAGACAGTCGTTAAGAGGGCACGACAACACCTATTCCCCCTCAGGAGACTGAAAAGATTTGGCATGGGTCCTCAGATCCTGAAAAAGTTCTACAGCTGCACCATCGAGAGCATCCTGACTGGTTGTATCACCACCTGGTATGGCAACTGCTCGGCCTCCGACCTGGAAGGCACTACAGAGGTTAGTGCGTACGGCCAGTACATCACGGGGGCCAAGCTTCCTGCCATCCATGACCTCTATACCAGGCGGTGTCAGAGGAAGGCCCAACAACTTGCCAAAGACTTCAGTCAACCTACAGTAGTCATAGACTGTTCTCTCTGCTAACGCACGGCAAGCGGTACCGGAGCGCCAAGTCTAGGTCCAAAAGGCTTCTTAACAGCTTCTACCCCCAAGCCATAAGACTCCTGAACAGCTAATCCAAGGGCTACCTGGACTATTTGCAGTGTACCCACCCCACCCCCCATTTTTACGCTGCTGCTACTCTCTGTTTAATATCCATGCATAGTCACTTTACCTCTACATACATGTACATATTATCTCAATTACCTCGACTAACCGCTACCTCCTGTATATAGCCTCACTGGTGCTATTTTATTGTTGCTCCTTAATTATGTTATTTTTACATTTTTCATATTTATTTTTTTATTTTGTATTTTATTCGGGTTTTTTTACTTCAGTTTATTTTAGTAAATACTTTCTTAACACTTGTTTTCTTAAAACTGCATTGTTGGTTAAGGGCTCGTAAGTAAGCATTTCACTGTAAGGTCTACACCTGTATTCGGCATGTGTGACAAATACAATTTGATTGCAACATGCTGCAGGCCAGTGGTTCCCAATCTTTTTTGGTTACTGAATTTTGCTATGCCCAGAGTACCCCTCATACGCATTTTACCAGTAGGCCTATGGTCTCTTGCGTCTTTTCAAGTACCCCCTGTGGATAGGCCAAGTACCCCCATGGGTCCTAGTATCCGTTGGGAACCACTACTGTGGGCAATGTCTGAAGAAACACTTACCACCCTTCACTAATGTTGTAATGATACTTCTTATTTCCTGATATCTATAAATCTATCAGTGCATTAAGAGACTTGATTTGATTTCATTGCTGATGGATAGTTTTTCCCCACTGTTTTTGAGTGTTATTTTTACATATTCTCTGCATTTTTTCTTTAAAGTCAGTCCACAGAAGTGAGGGTTTCCAGTGAATGGAATCTTCTTGTCTCTGTTTTATTTTCTCAGACACGTAAATCAAAGCATCTCTGAATCGGTTTATCCTGCATCCCGATACAGGAACTGAGTCCCAGCCGCCAATAGGGAGGCTCAGTTCTACTGCCGAGCATCTGGTAAGAGTTCATCCTGGCGAGTGAACATGAAACTGGCAGGCAGAAGCCTGTTTCCCCCAGTGTTCCTGAGGAGTATACATGCCCACGGAAATATGGATGAACTGCTTAGAAGAATTTAAGTAGCAGACTCTAATAATCATCATATATGGTCAGTTCTGAATAGGGAACCTCACAATAGATTTGATTTGATTTGATTCACAATAAGTGACCCCATTACTGACATCACAATAAAGTACCCTCATTATTGTCTTTGAGTCAGCACAATAGACTTTCCTCACTGTCCATGTGACAACAAATGAGGCAATCTAATCACCGTCTTTGCGACCTCACAATAAGGTATTCTCTTTACTGTCTTTGTGACCTGTGCTACTGGGTCCTGTGCTACTGTGCTACTGGGTCCTGGACTTCCTGACAGGACGGCCCCAGGTGGTGAGGGTAGGAAACAACATCTCCACCCCGCTGATCCTCAACACTGGGGCCCCACAAGGGTGCGTTCTCAGCCCTCTCCTGTACTCCCTGTTCACCCATGACTGCGTGACCAAGCACGCCTCCAACTCAATCATCAGGTTTGCTGACGACACTACAGTGGTAGGCTTGATTACCAACAACGACGAGACGGCCTACAGGGAGGAGGTGAGGGCCCTCGGAGTGTGGTGTCAGGAAAATAACCTCTCACTCAACGTCAACAAAACTAAGGAGATGATCTTGGACTTCAGGAAACAGCAGAGGTAGCACCCCCCTATCCACATCGACGGGACAGTAGTGGAGAAGGTGGAAAGTTTTAAGTTCCTCGGCGTACACATCACGGACAAACTGAAATGGTCCACCCACACAGACAGTGTGGTGAAGAAGGCGCAACAGCAACAGCGCCTCTTCAACCTCAGGAGGCTGAAGAAATTTGGCTTGTCACCAAAAACACTCACAAACTTCTACAGATGCACAATCGAGAGCATCCTGTCGGGCTATATCACCGCCTGGTACGGCAACTGCTCCGTCCACAACCGTGAGGCTCTCCAGAGGGTAGTGAGGACTGCACAACGCCTCACCGGGGGTAAACTACCTGCCCTCCAGGACACCTACACCATCCGATGTCACAGGAAGGCCAAAAAGATCATTAAGGACAACAACCACCCGAGCCACTGCCTGTTCACCCTGCTATCATCCAGAAGGCGAGGTCAGTACAGGTGCATCAAAGCTGGGACCGAGAGACTGAAAAACAGCTTCTATCTCAGGGCCATCAGACTGTTAAACAGCCACCACTAACATTGAGTAGCTGCTGCCAACATACTGACTTAAATCTCTAGCCACTTTAAATAATAGAAAATTGGATGTAATAAATGTATCACTAGCCACTTTAAACAATTTTGTATATAATGTTTACATATCCGAGATTACTCATATCAAATGTATACACTGTACTCTATACCATCTACTGAATCTTGCCTATGACGTTCAGCCATCGACTCAAATCTCTAGCCACCTTAATAATTAAAAAGTGGATGTAATAAATGTATCACTAGCCACTTTAAACGATGCCATTTATATAATGTTTACATATCCTACACTACTCATCTCACATGTACAGTGAGGGAAAAAAGTATTTGATCCCCTGCTGATTTTGTATGTTTGCCCACTGACAAATAAATGATCAGTCTATAATTTCAATGGTAGGTTTATTTGAACAGCGAGAGACAGAAAAACGCATGTGAAAAATGTTATAAATTGATTTGCATTTTAATAAGGGAAATAAGTATTTGACCCCTCTGCAAAACATGACTTAGTACTTGGTGGCAAAACCCTTGTTGGCAATCACAGAGGTCAGACGTTTCTTGTAGTTGGCCACCAGGTTTGCACACATCTCAGGAGGGATTTTGTCCCACTCCTCTTTGCAAATCTTCTTCAAGTCATTAAGGTTTCGAGGCTGACGTTTGGCAACTTGAACCTTCAGCTCCCTCCACAGATTTTCTATGGGATTAAGGTCTGGAGACTGGCTAGACCACTCCGGGACCTTAATCTGCTTCTTCTTGAGCCACTCCTTTGTTGTCTTGGCCGTGTGTTTTGGGTCATTATCATGCTGGAATACCCATCCACGACCCATTTTCAATGCCCTGGCTGAGGGAAGGAGGTTCTCACCCAAGATTTGACGGTACATGGCCCCCTCCATTGTCCCTTTGATGCTGGTCTGTCCCCTTAGCAGAAAAACACCCCCAAAGCATAATGTTTCCACCTCCATGTTTGACGGTGGGGATGGTGTTCTTGGGGTCATAGGCAGCATTCCTCCTCCTCCAAACACAGCGAGTTGAGTTGATGCCAAAGAGCTCCATTTTGGTCTCATCTGACCACAACACCACAACACCCAGTTGTCCTCTGAATCATTCAGATATTCATTGGCAAACTTCAGACGGGCATGTATATGTGCTTTCTTGAGCAGGGGGACCTTGCGGCGCTGCAGGATTTCAGTCCTTCACGGCGTAGTGTGTTACCAATTGTTTTCTTGGTGACTATGGTCCCAGCTGCCTTGAGATCATTGACAAGATCCTCCCGTGTAGTTCTGCGCTGATTCCTCACCGTTCTCATGATCATTGCAACTCCACGAGGTGAGATCTTGCTTGGAGCCCCAGGCCGAGGGAGATTGACAGTTCTTTTGTGTTTCTTCCATTTGCGAATAATCGCACCAACTGTTGTCACCTTCTCACCAAGCTGCTTGGCGATGGTCTTGTAGCCCATTACAGCCTTGTGTAGGTCTACAATCTTGTCCCTGACATCCTTGGAGAGCTCTTTGGTCTTGGCCATGGTGGAGAGTTTGGAATCTGATTGATTGATTGCTTCTGTGGACAGGTGTATTTTATACAGGTAACAAACTGAGATTAGGAGCACTCCCTTTTAAGAGTGTGCTCCTAATCTCAGCTCGTTACCTGTATAAAAGACACATGGGAGCCAGAAATCTTTCTGATTGAGAGGGGGTCAAATACTTATTTCCCTCAAATCAATTTCTAACATTTTTCACGTGTTTTTCTGTATTGTTTTGTTGTTATTTTGTCTCTCACTGTTCAAATAAACCTACCATTAAAATTATAGACTGATTATTTCTTTGTAAGTGGGCAAACGTACAAAATCAGCAGGGGATCAAATACTTTTTTCCCTCGCTGTATATACTGTACTATATACCATCTACTGCATCTTGCCTATGCCGGTCAGCCATCGCTCATCCATTTATTTATATGTACATACTCGTATTCAATCCTTTACACATGTGTGTATAAGGTAGTTGTTGTGAAATTGTTAGATTACTTGTTAGATACTACTGCATGGTCGGAACTAGAAGCACAAGCATTTCGCTACACTCGCATTAACATCTCCTAACCATGTGTATGTGACAAATAAAATTTGATTTGATTTGAAAACATTTACAAAAAAATGTAATCAATCAAAAAGTAACACAATAAATGTACATAACAATAACGAGGCTATTTGCAGGGGGTACCGGTACCGAGCAAATGTGCTAGGGTACAGGTTAGTCAAGGTAATAAGCAGAGTAGCAGAAGTGTAAAAACACTGCTGCTACTTCAATTTAAATAGTTCGGGTAGCCCTTTGATTAGTTTAGTTGTTCAGCAGTCTAATGGCTTGGGAGTAGAAGCTGTTAAGGAGCCTTTTGGACTTAGACTTGGCGCTCTGGTATCACTTGCCGTGTGGTAGCAGAGAGAACACTCTTTGATTGGGTGACTGAAGTCTTTGACCATTTTTTGGGCCTTCCTCTGACACCTTCTAGTATATAGGTCCTAGATGTCAGGAAGCTTGGCCCAGTAATGTACTGGGCCGTACGCACTACCCCCTGTAGAATCCTACGGTCAGATGCCAAAGAGTTGCCATACCAGGCGGTAATGCAACCAGTCAGGATTCTCCCGATGGTGCAGCTGTAGCACATTTTGAGGTTCTGGGGACATGTTGTCATGCCCCCTTCACAACTGTCTTGGTGTGTTTTGATGTGGACACCAAGGAACATGAAACTCTCGACCCGCTCCACTTCAGTCCCGTCAATGTTAATGGGGGCCTGTTCGGCCCTCCTTTTCCTATAGTCCCCCGATCAGCTCCTTTGTCTTGATCACATTGAGAGTGAGGTTGTTGTCCTGGCACCACACTGCCAGGTCTCTGACCTCCTCCCTATAGGCTGTCTCGTCGTTGTCTGTGATCAAGCCTACCACTGTTGTGTCGTCAGCAAACTTAACAATGGTGTGGAGTGGTGGAGTCGTCCTTGGCCACGCAGTCGTGGGTGAACAGGGAGTACAGGAGGGGACTAAGCACGCACCCCTGAGGGGCCCCAGTGTTGACGATCAGCGTGGCAAATGTGTTGTTGCCTCCCCTTACCACCTGGGGGCAGCCTGTCAGGAAGTCCAGGATCCAGTTCAGTCCCAGGGTCCTTAGCTTAGTGATGAGCTTCGTGGGCACTACGGTTCTGAACGCTGAGCTGCAGTCAATGAACAGTATTCTCACATAAGTGTTCCTTTTGTCCAGGTGGGAAAAGGCAGTGTGGAGTGCGATTGAGATTGCGTCATCTGTGGATCTGATGGTGCGGTAGGCGAATTGGAGTGGGTCTAGGGTTTCTGGCATGATGGTGTTGATATGAGCCATGACCAGCCTTTCAAAGTACTTCATGGCTACCAACATGAGTGCTACGGGGCAGTAATCATTCAGGCAGGTTACCTTCGCTTCAATCTTAGTCCTGTATTGACGCTTTGCCTGTTTGATGGTTTGTATTCACTATGACGTCACAGCAGGTTACTTGGTCTGGTGTCTTTGTAAGATCACAGTTGAATGCTCACATCATCTTCAATGTGATATCACAATAGGGCAAACCATCACCTCATTATTGCGGCATCACAAAATGGATGGCCACCTTGATTAGTAACATTATCACAGTACTATGTAAGCCACACACAGTATTAATCTAGCTAGGTCAGTCCTGTAAAGGGCAACATTAGAAACACTTTACCAGGACCCAGAGAAGGAATTGAACTGGTTCACTCAGCAGGGAGGACTGGGTGACCTAACAGAGTGATGATCATCCTCATTGGGGTGTGTGTTACAATACAATGGCAGTAAATTCCCCTGCAGTAACCACAGTAGACCGCTGAGCACATGCTTATAAAGCAGCTTTCCCCAGACGACAGGGTAATGTCCTTATCATGGCCAGCACTATATTTAGCTACCACTTTCTCCCTCTTAGCAGGGGATAACATGGTCCTGGATCCCTTCCACCCCCGCTGGTTATCATCCACACTAATGCCCCAAAGGGACCACACACACACACACACACACACACACATACACAGAGAGAGAGAGAGAGAGAGAGAGAGAGAGAGAGAGAGAGAGAGAGAGAGAGACCCATCTCAAGCAACAGGTGTGAGAAATTCCCTTTGTCCTTTCCTCTGAGAAATGACATATGACAGAAAGAAAAGAGGACAGTGAGACATATGACAGAAAGGATAGAGAAGGACACAGAACAAGAGTGGAGAGAGAGAGGGAGGGAGAGGGCCAGTTGGTCACCAGGGAGAGTGAAATCTGGAGTCCTGGTTACATGAGTATGACGCAGGCCTGGAGCAAATCCACTCCTTCCTCTCCTTTACTCTGCTCCTCAGCTCCTAGCTCAGCTCACTGGGAGGACAGGGCTCTGCCGGGAGTGGCACAATCTAAAGTACATATCACTCGCATCTGGCGGGTAGACAAACACCTGGCCCATGTCTGCCAAACACACACGTTAACGGTTGGTGACGGTGGGTGACGCTTGGTGACGTCTGACTGTGACATCTGTAAAAGGAAATCCTACAGGATCAGCTTGGTGTGATACGAGCATCTTGGGCTTGGCATCAGCAGTTTCCCCGTTGGAACTGTGCCCAAAGCTGGGCATGTGGAACAATGTCACTACAGATAGATTGTATAGTATACTGTTGGCTCCAGGGTACACAGCACTCCTCTCCTCCACCTCTGGCTTTCTGCCCTGGAGGAAAGCCTTCTCTCCAGGGTCAGACCACATCCAAGTTGCCTCTCTTCTTCTCTCCTCTCCATCCTGCTCACAGCCAAAGCAAAAATATGCCTCTCTTTGAGTCGCTGTTTGAATAAAGAGAGGAACCACCATCATCCTGTGATCCGTTCATTAGTTAGGATGAGAATCCCATTGTTCCTTAAGTGACTGTCTGTCTCCACTATCTCACACTCAGTTGCAGGGCGTCCATGCAGTGTACATAGGGTGGTGGGGAGGCAGATGGTGTGGAGGGGGGTATTGCTGAGGGTGGTACTGTTGATGGGGGTACTGTTGAGCATGAGTCATGCTTCTCATGACTCAAGCTCTTAAAGGAAAAATCCACTCCAAAACTATATTTGGGGCCTGCCGTTTTTTTTTGACCTCTTTGTTGATAGTACATTTGTCTCATTTGAAACTCTGAGAGTTTACCATAATATTCCCAAACTCGCAGCTTTGCTAAAAACCATTTCCCTTCATTTCTGCTCCTGCCTGCAAAGTTTCCAGTTGAGAGGTGCTTAGACCTTAACCCCTATCTGAAGGGCACAATCTCCAAGTTATATGAAATGATAAAGAACAATAACAATACCAGATTTGGTATTTGGAGTGCTCCCAAATACCAAATCTGCATGGGAACGAGACACCTGATGACATTATGGCAACGTAGTACAGAGCTTATCGATACCTCATCATTTTGCATACGGCACGTGCTCATTCAGTTCAAAGTCTTACACTGTCTCCATTAATTACTCAAATGACAGACTAGCAAAAACATATCCAAATGTCGACCCAAAGTGTTTGAGATGCCAGCACAGTCCAGCAACTGTGGGGAATTTGTTTTGGTCATGCCATTCTCTGAGGGTTTTTGAGATCCGATGTTTGAGGCATTTTCACATCTATGTAACAAAACTGTTGACCCAATCCGTTCACAGCTATTTTTGGCAAACCACCTTTGAATTGTACTGCTACCACCAACCAGGCGAATGCAGTAGCATTTGCTTCACGTCTAGCTCGCCATCTTGCCCTCTTCAATTGGAAGACCTCAGCAAGACCTCCTTCTCTTACACAATAGGTTAAGGAGGTAATTTCATCTCTGCCACTTGAAATGGTTAGATACACTATGCGGGGGTCCCAAGAAAAGTTTGGCCTGACATGGTCCTTCAACATGTAGAGAGCCTATCTCTCAGATTTCAGTATAGGCAGTCATGTCCTGTGTAAGTGGATGCGATGTGTTAATAGAAATCCACTGTAATTATCATACCCGTTTTATTATCTTTGTTATTTTTTATATTCTGTCATCC
The DNA here is from genome assembly GCA_030435695.1 of Brachymystax lenok tsinlingensis. Classification (NCBI taxonomy): domain Eukaryota; kingdom Metazoa; phylum Chordata; class Actinopteri; order Salmoniformes; family Salmonidae; genus Brachymystax; species Brachymystax lenok. Next base: position 22,204,385 of record CM059817.1, read on the forward strand.
TAGCACTGTTGCCTTGATGTTTTCTCCAGCCACTGTATGGACCAGATTCTCCTGGTCCTGGGGTCCCGGGGGGGTGCAGGTTTTGTGCTTGCCGTAGCGCCGGCACACTTGATTCAATTTACCAACTCATTACCAAACTTCTAAATGGAGTGGAGTGCGTTGGATGCGAAGGCGGGGATGTGTGTCCCCTCAGGTCCCTGGGGCCCAATCCCTATAGTTTTTTTCAGTATACACATTTATGTAATATGTCAGTGGCTACAGTGTGCAAATCGGAATCCATTGTTATTGTGACACCAATTAATTTTATTCATTGTATTTTATTTTATATTTTGTGTATCTTTTTATTTGTAAAAATAAAATAATGTTTTATTACTTATTTTATTTTTGTTTTGTTTCTCTCATTGTTCTTGTGCAGTTTCTTTGTATGATGCCTTGGTGGGGTGGGTGAATGGGTGGAAGGGATGGGCTGGGTGGATAAATGAACGGGGAGGTTGTATTGACGTCAATGTCTCTATGTTCTCAAATTTGAAAACTTACAAATAAAAAAAATGATATTTGCATATTTTTTTCATTAGTCCACTGTTAATACAGACCCACAATGTTTTGGATGTCAGCAGTCAAGTTTACAAGATATTAAGCAAAGTGTCACTTGCCACATCATCATGATGATGCAAAATGCCTGATATGATGCAAAATGCATCATCATGAGAGTGTGGCAAGTGACACTTTGCTTCTTGAAAATCCTTTACAGTTGAAGTCGGAAGTTTACATACACTTAGGTTGGAGTCATTAAAACTTGTTTTTCAACCACTCCACAAATTTCTTGTTAACAAACTATAGTTTTGGAAAGTCGGTTAGGACATCTACTTTGTGCGTGACACAAGTAATTTTCCCAACAAGTGTTTACAGACAAATTATTTCACTTATAACTCACTGTATTCACAATTCACAATTCCAGTGGGTCAGAAGTTTACATACACTAAGTTGACTGTGTCTTTAAACAGCTTAAAATTATGTCATGGCTTTAGAAGCTTCTGATAGGCAACTTTACATAATTTGAGTCAATTGGAGGTGTACCTGTGGATGTATTTCAAGGCCTACCTTCAAACTCTTTGCTTGACATCATGGGAATATCAAAAGAAATCAGCCAAGACCTAAGAAAAAAATTGTAGACCTCCACAAGTGTGGTTCATCCTTGGGAGCAATTTCCAAACGCCTGAAGGTACCATGTTCATCTGTACAAACAATAGTATGCAGGAAGGAGAGGCGTTCTGTCTCCTAGAGATGAACGGACTTTGGTGCGAAAAGTGCAAATCAATCCCAGAACAACAGCAAAGGACCTTGTGAAGATGCTGGAGGAAACAAGTACAAAAGTATCTATATCCACAGTAAAACGAAGCCTATATCGACATAACCTGAAAGGCCGCTCAGCAAGGAAGAAGCCACTGCTCCAAAACCGCCATAAAAAAGCCTGACTACAGTTTGCAACTGCACATGGGGACAAAGATTGTACTTTTTCGAGAAATGCCCTCTGGTCTGATAAAACAAAAATAGAACTGTCTGGCCATAATGACCATTGTTATGTTCGGAGGAAAAAGGGGGAGGCTTGCAAGCCGAAGAACACCATCCCAACCGTGAAGCACGGGGGTGGCAGCATCATGTTGTGGGGGTGCTTTGCTGCAGGAGGGACTGGTGCACTTCACAAAATAAGATGGCTTCATGAGGAAGGGAAATTACGTGGATATTTTGAAGCAGCATCTCAAGACATCAGTCAGGAAGTTAAAGCTTGGTCGCAAATGGGTCTTCCAAATGGACAATGACCCCAAGCATACTTCCAAAATTGTGGCAAAATGGCTTAAGGACAACAAAGTCAAGGTATTGGAGTGGCCATCACAAAGCCCTGACCTCAATGCTATAGAAAATGTTTGGGCAGAGCTGAAAAAGCGTGTGCGAGCAAGGAGGCCTACAAACCTGACTCAGTTACACCAGCTCTGTCAGGAGGAATGGGACAAAATTCACTCAACTTATTGTGGGAAGGTTGTGGAAGGCTACCCGAAACGTTTGACCTAAGTTAAACAATTTAAAGGCAATGCCACCAAATACTAATTGAGTGTATGTAAACTTCTGACCCACTGGGAATGTGATGAAAGAAATAAAAGCTGAAATAAATCATTCTCTCTACTATTATTCTGACATTTCACATTCTTAAAATAAAGTGGTGATCCTAACTGACCTAAGACATGGAATCTTTACTAGGATTAAATGTCAGGAATTGTGAAAAACTGAGTTTAAATGTATTTGGCTAAGGTGTATGTAAACTTCCGACTTCAACTGTATATACTGTACTTTATACTTTTGGTAAAACTGAAAAGGTAATGAATTCATAATTGACTACAGGAGTGCATAACTGGTTTTTCTTCCTTCTTAATGATAAAGTCATTCATCTTAGACAAACGTGTTCACACATTCTTTTCAAATTTGGCCAATTATGACATTGAAAACAACTAAAACAAAACATTATCTTTTTTAGTTAGAGAATAATGTTTTAAACAAAAAAGAAAGAAAACAAAAGAAGTTGCATGAGCAATGCCATGGACACAAGTGAGTCTGCATTTGATAGTTTCCCACTGGGCAAAAACTGGTTGAATCAACGCTGTTTCAACGTCATTTCAACCAAAACAATCTATGTGATGATGTTGAATCAACGTGAAAAACTGATTGGATTAGCAAAAAGTCATCAACATAAGGGCATTTTGTCTCTTTTCACCCAACATTTAATCTAAATCCAATGACATGGTGAATTTTTTTGTTGATTTAGTTGACAACTCAACCAACTGTAAATCAAAACTAGACATTGAACTGACGTCTGTGCCCAGTGGGTAGTGCGTATGAGTCACCATTGAAATAACATTCTCTCACCCACATGTGCAAACACACACACACACACACACACATACACACATACACACACGCACTTGCATTAATACTCTACAACCTCTTGGAACGTGGCAATCAACAAGACTATGGCATGAGCCAAACAACAGGTACAAAAATAGAGATTGATAGAAAAATATGAGATCTGAGAACAGGTTTAATAGAAGGATGTGAGATGTCTGCATTGATAGCGTTACATTTACTCAAAGTTTGCACCTGGTATCTTGATAAGGGAACAAAAAACAACCATTATTGATACTTTAACTTAGTTATTATCCTTCTCTTAACCTTTACCTTTTGTTCTTCTTTTAGGTTTTATTACTTAAAAATAACAGGCGCACACTTTGCAAAGGTGCAAATGCTTGAACCCTCCCCCTTTCTCACATCCCACATGAAAATTCCTCACAAAAAAAACATCAGAAATGTAACAAAGAAGAATACATCAAAGAAGGACAATTTCCACCTTGTGAACCCAAACATATCTTACTCATACACACACACACACACTAAAATATCACAAATACATCTCTCAAGCAACACTTTCAGCCCCCTCTCGCTAATGGTAAAAACACTCTCTAACAGTATGAGTCAGGCCTGTAAACTACTGCACACTTGTAGTGTGCAAGAGTTTACAGGTCTGTCACCAGACACTACACATTAGCAGGAGTTTAAAGGCTTGACTCATATTCTAATCCTCTCTCCTTGTAACCTCCTCAGTCACTCCGGACCCTCTCTCACTTTCTCCTTCCTTTCTCTCTCACACTATAACTCATCTCCCTCTCTCGTCATCCAATTATAGTTTCGGGAGATATGAGACACAAACCTTGTCCCTCTACTTCAATAACAGTTCACATTGTGTCCCTCTCTGGTCTAAAATACATTCATTTACACAAGTAACACACCATCATCATCCTTAAAAAGGCTCATTGTCCTTTGTCTAAAATGAACAAGTCTGGGTTTATTCACAAAATATTCACAAAAACCAGTTTCTTCCTTTTAGACATGTAGGCACTTAAAGCAAAAATATTCACATCAACATATTGCATTTTTTTTGTTGCTTTTTTTTCTTCTTCTCCTTAATCAGCCAAAACGTGGGTATCTAAAAGATAGATATTTGGTTTGTAAACAATGTCCAGTTCTCTTTTGCTTTGTCTGGGGTAAGCCTTACTTCTTATTTTCACTGGTCAGAAAAAGGTAAACGCATGGTCTTCGTAGGCAATCAGGACGTGTCCACAACTTCCTGAATTCTCTCACTTTCCTACACAATACACTCAGTGTTTGCCTATGTACTGTACATGTCTTATGTATGCACTGTATGGTGTGTGAGAGTGTGTCTGTGTTTTTATGCATGTATGAGCGTTAGGGAGTATACTGTAGGTGAGAGTATATTTTAGAGTGAGTCTCAAATTCAAGCCATTGCTTGCAAAAACATAACCACTAACACATTGGTTACGTACATAATTTCACTGCATCATCAACACTGGAAGTATTCAGCCCTAAGCCAAATGTTCCTATCTCTGTCACTCTGTGGTGGTGCTTGGTTGTCCAGCAAGGTGTTTAGCCTGGTCTCCTAGGACTTGCTAGTCGCCATGGACAAACTGGCCTCCTGGGTTCAACCTCAGCCTCATCTTAGGTCAGCTGTCTCCTGGCTCCCCTCCCTTTTGCCTTCCTCTCCTCCACCGCTGGATTTCTGCCCTGGAGGAAAGCCTTCTCTCCAGGGTCAGACCACATCCAAGTTGCCTCTCTTCTTCTCTCCTCTCCATCCTGCACACAGCCAAAGCAAAAATATGCCTCTCTTTGGGTCTCTGTTTGAATAAAGAGAGGAACCACCATCATCCTGTGATCCGTTCATTAGTTAGGATGAGAATTCCATCGTGCCATAAGTGACTGTGTGTGTCCACTATCTCACACTCAGTTGCAGGGCATCCATGCAGTGTACATGGGGTGGTGGGGAGGCGGTTGGTGTGGATGGGGGTATTGCTGAGGGGGGTATTGTTGAGGGGGGTACTGTTGAGGGGGGTACTGCGAAGGGGGGTAGTGAGGGTAAACAGGCTGCACCTGGGCCACGTAGTAGTTGCTGAAGTTGCTGTCGGCCACATAAGGGGCAGGCTGGTAGTAGCAGGTGACGTTGGCTGTGTTAGGGATGACGTTCTGCTCTGCAAGGACCCGAAGGGCCAGGGAGGAGATGAGGCCCAGTGTCTGTCTCCTCTCGTGGCCCATCAGGCACACTGTGCTCTCCTGCACTACCCCATGCAGAGTGGCCAGATAGTCGTATTTCCTGTCTTCGAGACCCACAAAGTGGTTCTGGAGGTAGGATTCCAACTTCCTCCTCTGCTCGCTCACCGCTGGGAAGTCTATGAAGAACCTGGAGCACATGTAGCGCTGCAGAATTTTCATTTCGGTTCCGGAAGCGGCGCAGAAACCCCGGACCAGCAGATGGCAGTATTTCAGAAGACCACCACCCCGAATCTCCTCAGGGTTCCTCGTGCAGATAAGGCGTTTGCGTAGATGGTCGAGGGCCACGGGGAAATCCCCGTAGACACTTTCTCCCAGGATGGTGGGGTGGAAGGTGTCAGCCATGGGGTGCTCAGAGCACTCGTAGAAGAGGAGAAGGGAGTCCAGGCGAATCTGGAAGGAGTCCACACTGAACTCAAACTGGCGACGCAGAGAGTCCACAAACTTGAGCTCCACATTCTTGCCTTTGTTGTTGGAGAGGGAGATGAGGCTCCAGCGGTCTGAGTCATTACATACTTTCACCATCTTCTGCACATAGGCCTCCTGAAAACACAACAACACAGACATAAAAAAAACATGTCTTAGTCACAGATCTGACATCAATATATCTACAAGTTTTGTCTATGGTAATAGGTCATTAATAAATTAATGATTAGATACAGATGTAGGATATTAATTTGAGCCAGTTTGCTAGCAAGAGGAAATTTGAATTATTATGTGGATTATAATTAATGGATATTATTGTAGGGGTTGATGCATTTTTTGTAAGGGAAAACCAAGTGGAAATGTCAAACTTCAGAAGCCTTTTTAAACTTCAATTAGACTACACATTTAAAATATCCCACATTGCAGGGAAGTTCTCCTGCAACAGGGTGATCAAATTAAGATCCTACACCTGTACATTAAATACATGAATTAAATGTTTCATTGTATAGAATTATCAGCATATATACCATCATTTAACCAAACATGTTAATAGATTAAAGTGTTTATTATGTCTCATTGTCCATTTCTGCATTTATTCTCAGTACATGTATCATCCTCTGTATCTAGGTCTGGCAATGTGTCTGGTGACGGGGAGGAATAATACCGTATATTAAGAAATCAAGTATGTCAGGGGTTCATTTGAGTATGATAGATGATATTCTGGTGTCATTTTCACTTTCTGTTCAATATTCAATTAATCTACAGTACCAGTCAAAAGTTTGGACACACCTACTCAATCAAGGGCTTTTCTATATTTTTACTATTTTCTACATTGTAGAATAGTAGTAAAGACATCAAAACGATGAATTAAACAAAAAAGTGTTAAACAAATCAAAATATATTTTAGATTCTTCAAAGTAGATTCTTCAAAGTATGATGACAGCTTTGCACACTCTTGGCATTCCCTCAACCAGCTTCGCCTGGAATGCTTTTCCAACAGTCTTGAAGGAGTTCCCACATATGCTGAGCACTTGTTGGCTGCTTTTAATTCACTCTGCGGTCCAACTCATCCCAAACCATCTCAATTGGGTTGAGGTCGGGTGATTGTGGAGACCAGGTCATCTGATGCAGCACTCCATCACTCTCCTTCTTGGTCAAATAGCCATTACACAGCCTGGAGGTGTGGCGTGTAATTGTCCTGTTGAAAAACAAATGATATTCCCACTAAGCACAAACCAGATGGGATGGCGTATCGCTGCAGAATGCTGTGGTAGCCATGCTCGTTAAGTGTGACTTGAATTCAAAATAAATCACAGACAGTGTGACCAGCAAAGCACCCCCACACCATTACACCTCCTCCTCCATGCTTCACGGTGGGATCCACACATGCGGAGATCATCTACCTACTCTGCGTCTCACAATGACATGGCGGTTGGAACCAAAAATCTCAAATTTGGACTCATCAGACCAAAGGACAGATTTCCACTGGTCTAATGTCCATTGCCGGTGTTTCTCGGCCCAAGCAAAGTCTCTTCTTCTTATTGGTGTCCTTTAATAGTGGTTTATTTGCAGCACTTCGACCACGAAGGCCTGATTCACGCAGTCTCCTCTGAACAGTTGATGTTGAGATGTGTATTTTACTTATTTATTTTGGCTGCAATTTTTGAGGCTGGTAACTCTAATTAACTTATCCTCTGCAGCAGAGGTAACTCTGGGTCTTCCTTTCCTGTGGTGGTCCTCATGAGAGCCAGTTTCATCCTAGCGCTTGATGGTTTTTGCAACTGCACTTGAAGAAACTTTAAAAGTTGTTGAAATTTTCTGGATTGACTGACCTTCATGTCTTAAAGTAATTATGGAATGTAGTTTCTCTTTGCTTATTTTAGCTGTTCTAAATAGGGCTATCTTCTGTTTACCACCCCTATCTTGTCACAACACAACTGACTGGCTCAAACGCATTAAGAAGGAAAGAAATTCCACAAATAACATTTTAACAAGGCACACCTGTTAATTTAAATGCATTCCAGGTGACTACCTCATTAAGCTGGTTGATAGAATGCCAAGAGTGTGCAAGACATCAAGACAAAGGGTGGCTGTTGTGAAGAATTTGTTTAACACTTGTTTGGTTACTACATAATTCCATGTGCGTTATTTCATAGTTTTGATGTCTTCAATATTACTATACAATGTAAGAAAATAGTAAAAATAAAGAAAGGCTATGAAATAACACACATGGAATTATGAGTAGGTGTGTCCAAACTTTTGACTGGTACTGTATATGTTCTGCATTGAAGGGATGGTAATCCTCTCCCCCCAGCGCTGGGTCATGCGTAAGTACGTATCCATGTAACTGAGAAGCGACCATTAACGCGGATCCCTTCCGATTGGATTAGTGTGAATCCTCTTTGTAACCACGGTTTCTACTATCTGCAGCCCTATCACTATGCAGGAAGAATTCTGAAAGCACCATTTTGCAAATAAATTCATGTTGATACTGTGCGGATTGGCATAACTGTAATTTATTGGCTGTTGTAGGGTGCATAATGTATTGCAGTAAGCACTTTGCGATGGAATGAAGATATGAAAGTAACGTGTAATCGTAATGCATTCTCATACTTGAGCATAACTTTCACTGGTTGCATTAGAATCCAAGTCTTGATACGACGCTTGGAATGAATACAGAAACATTTGCGCACCTAAATTTGTGCATAATAAACTACATAAACCTGCATTATGAATGTCAAATGATCATGTCAAATGAAAATAAAAGTTATGTTACCTTTAAAGTCACTGGCGTTATCTTGTCCTTGTTCACCCCCTCGGGTAAGAAGTCTAGCAGAGCGTCCAGAACTATATCCTTCACCGTCTGGAACTCCATCTCGCCTTTCAAGTCAGCACAGAATATCAAGTCCAGATCCTTCCATCCCAACCCGCTGTCCTCATGTAGAACATGGCTGGCCGCAGAACCGTTCAGACGGACCTCTCGGACATGTATCCGTTTCTCCTCCATTCGACACCGGACAACTTTGACGATGTCCCGCGGTTTTATCTCCAGGGTGGGGAAGTTCCAGCGACCATGGATGGGGATGGACCCAGCCAGGATGACGTCTAGGCGCTGCACTTGTTCCCAATTGAGCACGCTGAGGTTTCTGCTCTCCCCGTCCACCAGACAGCCTTCCACCGGAGTCGATCGAGTCGAATCGACTTTCTCGCCCATATTGGTAAGAGGTAGATATGAAAATGTAAACGCTAAAAGTGTCCTTTCGTCTCCTGCTTCGCTGTGAGATACGGCGGCCGTGTTGCCGCTGGAGTAGATTGACAGAGTGCGTTGGCCACATTAGCTGGCTGTATTTATCTGTATCACCAACCTTTAGATAACGTATCTTTATCACCGTCCTTTAGATAACATTGTTTACCATAACAAGACGAAGCATATCTCATTGAAACACAGCATACGTGTGGTTTCACTTCTCTGTTGCTTGTAGCGGAGATGGGGCATATGGTCAGCCAGTTGTCCTGCGTAAAGCTAGCTGTCCATTGTCTTCCCTTTCCCCAAGTTCACTGGGGATATTATTCGATTGCTGAGCGTGTCTAAAGGGCTTGTCCAGCCGTGTGGTTCACACACTATCCTGTATTTGTTACCTCACTGTGCGCTTTCTCTTCCGTCTGTGTCGCCGTCGCTTAAATGTGCGCCTGTTGATTATCATCAATACAGAATAGCGTCCTGCACTTTCTCAATGCGCCTTTTCTGTTAGACTAAAAAAAATGCATCTCCCAAAGTTGATTTTCCTTCCACTTTTACGCGCAGAAGGTTTCACGTATCTTGGAATTTCTCAACTGCTTCTATTTTACGCATCAGATTTAACCCACGAAATACGTATTCCTATACACTTTCTTCACCTACCATTCACAGAAAATGGTGTATGGCTTCTACTTGCCCGTTACATTTTGCCAGTTTTTCGATTGACGGCAGTGCGTCATGCCACAGAGGACTCGCGCTACAGATGAGAGGTTCTGACGAATATGCTTCCCCAGCAAAGGAATGGCGGGGCGGGTTAGTTTGAGTGGCAGCTCGTTCCACCAATCGCTGTAATCGGTACATTCCTAGCAACCTGCAGAGCGAATTAAGTTGTCCCGTATGGTGATCTGAGGTCAGTTTTGCATTTCACGCCGCATGTTATATTGGCAGAAGGATCCCTGATTATAGATCTGTCACTATAGGAAAAATCTACATGGACACTTGCAGACCAACGCTGGCTTTATAGATGCAACACCTTTTGCTTTTCACAGTAATTTTACACCCCGATGATGCACTACTAAAGCCACATACATGTGTTGTTGGAGAACTAAAATGTGCACATCATACCCTTCACATGTGTCACAGAGAGGACTGTTAATGATGTGTAGATATTATATCAGATATGTAGATGCATGTTAGTTATACAAATATTCATGTTAACTATCAGTCACTCATAGTCATCTATTTTTAAATATAAATTAGACTATGCTAGATCCTTGCATATATCACTATCTAGGGGTGGCAAGAGCACCACCTCTCTCTCTCTTCCTCATTTACATTTAACATGTTTATATTATAGTAATTTTGCAGACTTTTATCCAGAGCAACTTATAAGAAGTGCATTCAGCTACGGAGCCAGCACATGACATGAACATTGCATGTACAACCTTCTTCAAAAAGTAAGTGTTGGAATCACAGTGCTAAAGTAAATTCAAGGTGTATTTGTGTGTGTATAGTAACAGTACTCTGAGTAATGGTACAGTATGTAAGCTATATTCCATAGTGTCAGGTTGGGCTCCTTGTCACTCAGAACCCATCAGATAGAGCTTCACTGGCATATCTGCATAAATGTTGACTACCCCATGAACCAGCTTAATGCAGATTACTCTGTATGTACAGTAGCACACACACATATACAAACACAGCCACACACACATACTGTAGGTGTCCGCCCATGTTGACTCCAATTCTTCCCACAGTTGTGTCAAGTTGGCTGGACCATTCTTGGTACATACTGTATGAGAAACTGTTGAGTGCTAAAAACCCAGCAGTGTAGCAGTTTTTGACACAAACCGGTGCGCCTGGCACCTACTACCATACCCAATTCAAAGGCACTTATATATTTTGGCTTGCCCATTCACTCTCTGAATGGTGCACATACACAATCCATGTCTCAATTGTCTCAAGACTTAAAAATCCTTCTTTACCTCTTTCATCCCCTTCATCTACACTGATTGAAGTGGTTTTAACAGGTGATATCAATAAGGGATCAAAGCTATCATCTGGATTCACCTGGTCAGTCTATGTCACGGAAAGAGCAGGTGTTTATAATGTTTTGTACACTCATTGTATGCACACACACACACACACACACACACACACACACACACACACACACACACACACACACACACACACACACACACACACACACACACACACACACACACACACACACACACACACACACGCAGCTCATGTTTTTTCCCATGACTAATAAACCTAACTTGCTCTTTTACAGTGTTACAGTTACAATTACAACTTATTGGCAGAAACAAGGAAGGAATGACCACCCTGCCAAATGGCATGTGACCCATTGTAAGACCACTATTTTACTGCCACAGAGGGCACAGACATTTTGGGCCTATAAACAGTGACCTGAAAAGAAACCTTTGCACAGTCACGCTATGAAACCACCCACTTTTCCCCTGGGCTGGCCTGTTAGAGAGGTGTGTGAGAGGAGAGGTGGTGAAAGAGAACACTGACAATCCTACACCTCTCTGAAAAAAAGAGATCTCGATCCAGGAACAGAATGGAAAATAGTTTGATTAGTAATATTTGGACACACAGTTACACAGTGTTTTTTAGATGAGTTATTTGAGATAGTATCTGGAATATAGTCCATGCAGAAAGAGTGGCTGCAATTTCAATCCACCATTTCTGTATGGTTACTTTATCAGACTTACAAATGGCTCATGTTAGAATTGACCATTGAAATTACTCAAGAAATTCATCACAGTTGTCTACCCTCACCTCCAACCTAACCGTTTTACCCCAGAATCATAATGGATTTAGGAAGATGGTGCTCAACGTCTGGGGAAAGGGGTGCAACACAGGACTAACATATGTGTCATACTCTGAGACTTAGACATAGAGGTAGTAGGTTAGGGGTCAGAGTGCAGCTATACACTTCCGGCTGAGGTTATACATAGTCACGTTCACACAGGAGGGAAGAGGGAGGGCAGTTGAGTGATCTGATTGGTTTATAGAGGCTGATTTGACCCAGAATAACAAAAGTCTCTTTGAAGACTTACAGTAACAAGAGATAATTGTCAATCCTCTATCAGCTACCTATGCGATTTCACCATGAGTTAGTTTCTGTTTGTCCTCCAAAGAATCTTGCCATAGAATATAATGAAATGCATGCAATATTAATCAATGCAAAGCAACACAGTAAAACTGTATTTGTTCAAGGATGCATCTAACGCACAATAGGCTACATATCACACAGCTTTTGTGTACATTACAAATAGAGACATGATGTAGCTGTATAAGAGAGCAGCTTATTTCTATAGGTGAGAAAGAGTCTCCATTCAGCTATTGACTCCATGTCAGTCTTAAGATACCATCCGAATGATACAGCTACTTAGATTATCTTTGACACTAAGGCACTGCAAGTGGATGACAGCTTGCCCCCAAGACCACTCCTTAAATCCTATGGTTAAATATAAGGCCAACTCAATACAAAGATGTGTTTCATGCTGTCTTATTACAAGCATATTGAAGTGTAGGATTGTAGGACAAACATGTGAGTGCAGACAGGATTTTGTGCACCGTGGGACATCATAGTAAAGCAGATGAAGCCTGTAGGTAGTAGTAAAGCAATTGAGAGAACGGGTAATCAGCAGTTACCTCTGCCTTCCTTCCCCCCCTCTCTCTCTCCTCCTCCTCCTCCTCCTCCTCCTCCTCCTCCTCCTCCTCCTCCTCCTCCTCCTCCTCCCTCATCCGCTTTTCCATCTCCATTTTCACCAACTCCTCCTCCTCAGGAAGTTCATAATAAGATTACCATGAGCCTGTGAGCCGAATATACATCCCCTCCCTCTCTCCCACTCTCTATCCCTTCCTCCCTCCCACTCTCTCTCCCTTCCTTCTACTATTCCTTTCCTTCCTCCTTCCCTTGCCCCATTTTTCCTCCACTCCCTCCCTCTTCTGCCCCCTCCTCCACGTCTCCTCCCCCACCAGCTGTAGCAGCTATTAGCAGGTTATGTCAGGTATGCTCTGAGCAGGCCCAAAAAAGACGTATTGAGCAACTGTGCTTTATTGATGCTCATATATAGAGAGTACATAGAACTCACTGGACATTTTGGAGAAGTAACTTCAGTTGCTCTGCAATTGCACAAGTCTGTGAAATATAGATTCTAGCAAGGATAAATAGATTCTGGTTTGCCCATGGTTTGTGGAATAGAAGTGCTAGAACAAGTGGAGAAGTGTCTTTTCTAGACAAGGTACAGATGTAGGATCTTAGTTTGATCACCCTGTTGCGGGAGAATCTTCCTGTAATGCAGGAAATGTAAAACTTGTAGTGTATTTGAGGTTTAAAATGGCTTCTGAAGTTTAATTTCCACTTATGATTTGTCCTTACCAAAAATGTATCAACTACAAAAATGTCCATTATTTATATAATCCACATAATAACTCACATTTCTAGTTGCTGCAGGATTATTTTCCTGCTGTAGCAAACTGTCTTAATCTGTACCTCTATGTGAACTGCCAGTAATTTTGTGGAGGTTACTTTGGAATTGTACAGCAACTGCACCAATTCTTGTATATGTTGAATTACAAACAGAACCATGGTACAGTATGTGTAAAATGGTGGATATATTTCGATTCGATAGGTTGTATTTCCTTATGGCCACTCCCACCCCTCCCTATGGCCCTGACCTTAATGAGTGACCGCTCCAGACCACAGCTGACCTACTGGAGCTCTCTCAGTAAGCCTGCTGAACAGCTCCATTGCTCCTAATGAGATCGCTGACTCGCCCAGCCCGCTAAGCCAAAGACTCACAGCTCCCATCCCTACAGGGCACTATCTAACAGTGTGTGTGTGTGTGTGTGTGTGTGTGTGTGTGTGTGTGTGTGTGTGTGTGTGTGTGTGTGTGTGTGTGTGTGTGTGTGTGTGTGTGTGTGTGTGTGTGTGTGTGTGTGTGTTTGTGTACATGCTTTCCTACCTTATCAGGACCAGATTTTCTGTCCGTCTGTCTGAATGAAATTCATGGTGCCAGCAGTTGTACGGTAGCTATGCATATAGACCTGCAGATTTGGGCTTGTACAGTGATGCATAGAGCCATGACTAGACAAGCCTATTTTTGCAACTGCAGGAGGATGATTACTCAATATTCTTTACAATGAACAGCTAAATTAGCTTAAAAGAATTAATAAAACAACACCTCACAACACAACGCCTCTCCCCTATCTGACCTAACTGGTCATGCAAGATGGCGCCGACAGAGAGGGTCACCTCGTTTCTAGTCCTTAGGAAACTATGCAGTATTTAGTTTTTTTATGTATTATTTCTTACATTGTTAACCCAGAAAATATTAAGTGTTATTACATACAGCCGGGAAGAACTATTGGATATCAGAGCGACGCTAACTTACCAGCACTACGACCAGGAATACGACTTTCCCGAAGTGGATCCTTTGTTAGAACCACCCAAGGCATTAAAACTGATTCCAGAGTCTGACCCAAAACAACGTAGCCGCAGAAGAGGTAGACGGAGCGGCCTTCTGGTCAGACTTCGGAGGCGTGCACACCACCTACCGCTTCCGAGTATATTACTTGCTAATATCCAGTCTAGATAACAAGGTAGATGGAATTAGGGCAAGGGTTGCTTTCCAGAGAGACTGGATTGTAGCATACTCTGTTTCAGGGAAACATGGCGATTGGTTCCGGCAAGCCGAGGAGGTATGGAACACAGCGCATACCCGTCTCCAGCTCGTCATCCTCTGGGCAGAAGGCGCAAGCCGATCGTCACCGTAGTGTGGCCCTGATCTTTCACCCCGGTGACAGGGTCTGGCTTTCTACGAAGGACATGCCCCTCCGCCTGCCCTGCCGGGAATCTGATTCCGCGGTTTATCGGGCTGTTCAAAGTCCTGAGGAAAGGCAATGAGGTGACGTACAGATTACAGCTCCCTGTAAATTACCATATCTCATCCCCATTTCATGTATCTCTCCTCAGGCCGGTGGTAGCTGGTCCCTTGGCTAGTTCTGGACCACACGACACACCTCCCCTCCCTTGGACATCGAGGGTGGCCCGGCGTACTCCGTCCGCAGCCTGTTGGACTCACATCGCCGTGGGGGGTCTCTCCAGTACCTGGCCCGACTGGGAGGGGTACGGTCCCAAAGAGCGGTGCTGGGTTCTGGTGCGGGACTTCCCGGACCGTTCTCTCATTCGGGACGTCCACAGGCTACGTCCCGACCGACCCGCACCACGGGCTTTAGCTCCCCCTCTTGTCCAGCTCAGGCGTTCGGTGTCGCCGGCCTTCTAGCTGCTGCCGAACCTGCTGCTGAACCCGCCCTTCACTCATCAACACACACCTGGTTCCAATCCTCACTCTATCACTGTATATATACTCCCTATGTCATTTGTCTTTGTTGGTTATTGTATATGTTGCTTGTTTTCCTGAGAGGAATCTCTCCTACTATTTCCTGAGTACTATATTATTTTGCACTTTGGGTTTCGTCCCGCTTTTAAATATGGTGCTTTAATAAATTCAGTAGTTCTAAACCTGCTACTGCCTCTTGCCTACTCCTCTCTACACTTGTGACAGGTTGACCTTAAAATGAGGGACAAATGTAAATTAATCACTAATCACATAAAATAAATACAAATCTTCAGTACCATATTCGGATATCACTGTCAAAGCAATAACTAGGGTTTTACAATGACGGTGGAAACTTGTTGGGGTTAAGTGGGTTAAAATGCTGCATTTTTCACTGTAAGTCTTAAAAATCAGGTTGATACATGTGGTCTGTATTAAAGAGCACTTCATTTAATACAAAAGGCTTTTAAAATTAAATATTGGTGCACAATTTCTACCTAAAATGTCAAAGGGACGCAAAAGACACTCTTTTCGTGGAATGACCCCTATGCATCTAACAAGTTTGATGTTTTGTTATGAATCATCACAGATATACACTTTGGTTAGAACAATGGTTAGCAAGACTGATCACACACACATGCATGCGTGCGCGTACACACACACACGAAGTACAGCTTGATATTGCATTGCATTTGGGATTGAGACCCAAGTCCATTCTACTTAATTATAATGTTTGAGTCACTCAGACAGCATAAGAACGTAAGCCATAAGGGGTAAGCCATGGTAAGCCATGATAAAATGTGTAGAATTTCAGGAAATTAGCTTTAAAACAAAAAATTACCTCAGCCCCATGGCAAAATGTTTAGAATTGCAGGAACTTTGCTTTGAAACTGCAATTTTTCTCTCAGACATGTGACAAATGTGTATAATTGCAGAAAACTAGCTTTAAAACAGCCTCCCCCATAACTTTGCCACCGCTGCTTAAAAAAATCCTAGGAGGAACATAGAATTGTATGAGGACTGGCGTTGTCAGAGCGACATAAACAGGAAGTGAGGCGTGTGGTGTCAGTTAGGCTGAGAAGAGATCGGACTCAGTTTCCTGTTTATAAATGTGGCGATCACATCTCCTACCACAGAATCATTCTCAATAACTTCACACAGGCACACTGACATTCACACACACAAACTTGAGAGAAACACAGCAACACCCCTTAACGCCACAGACAAATGGTCCAGATACTATCTTAGTACTTATACCCACAATATCTCTTCTTAAGATAGTCTTACACACACAAGCTGCTGTCTGATTCTCTACCCTTCTCCATGAAGTGTACATGGGCAGAAAGGTAAAGAATAAGAACTGTCTTCTCTCTCCCTGTCACTCACTGTCTAATGAGTCATACAACTACAAGGTACCGTTCTGCCACCTGCTGGACAGAACTACACCAGGTCCATCAGCTGGAGACGTTCTATCGTTGGAGAAGGCCTCCTTTCCAAGACGTCTCCCTCTTAGCTGACACTAGGTGGCAGTCTTTACACAGTTACAATGGCCCCAGCTGTCATCTACTGCACCCAGAAAAAACAGGAGGGGACAGAATGCTTGAGTCCCTTGAGTCCTCTCCAGTCAAACATTAAGGAGGTCTCAAATGATAAGTAGGTCCTCTTTTGCTGGTTTTTGAACACAGCGTTTTGATTTAAACATAAGTTCAAAACACAAATGAGAATAAGAATGTCAACTAAGTGTTTGTCATTATAGTGACAGCTGCTTTTAGATGCAAATCGTTTTTTATACAACTAGAGAATAAGTGATTTATCTAATCTTATGTAATTCACCCCATACCTGGTAGTAATGTATACGTTTTATTCTTCAAGGTTCAATGAGCAATGCAGTGCTCCCTCCTGTCATGTGGATTTCAATGTGTCCAATAGGATACAGGCTACTAAGGCTACAGTAACATAACAGTAAAGGTCCCTATCTCTATGATTGTATGTGATTGTACGTGACTGTATATGATTGTATGTGCTCTGGTGAACCATTTGAAACTCTGACTCCATTAGTCATGGTTCCACATCATCTTAATGATTTTGACTGGAAAGAACTTGATTTTGAACAGAGAGAGAGAAAGACAGAAAGATACGAGACCAATGGACAGAGGGTTCAGATCAACCATCTCTCTGTAGTCTGGAGTATTGAATAGAATACAACTTTACTGTTACGGTTGTAAAGCTGTTCCGTTGTTATGGTTCTGCATTTGGTGTCTACTGGCCCTGATACTGACCTGTCAAACCTTCATTCACCTCCTACTGGGATTTCTCTCTCCTAACACCAACACTACAGAAACATACTGTGGGGTTAAATAAACATACAGTATCTGGGGTTTCCCACAGTTATACAACCCTTCAGGGTTGTCCCTGTAGGACCTCTATCCAATCTCAATCTCACTCTCATAAGTGAAATAGATAGGCCTGTACAGACCATTATATAATGCTGTAGTGTATACTGTGCTATGGCCTATTATCTCTTTCAACAAGTCTGCTGACAGACATTATGAAATTAAACGTATGTCTTGTTGCATGGGAAGAATTCTGTTTTGCCTCATCCGGAAACTTTTGATTGAATAGGCCCAATTATTATTTATGATTTCAATCAAATCTTCTGTAAACAGACTCCAATCCTCTCTCTGCGTGTACTGCATTTATTTATGTTCCGTTCTGTATCAATCACTGTTCTGGTGGTTTTTGGGGGGAGACAAAATGCTGACACTTACGGTCAGTGAGTCTGAGACAGCTGGTTTGGAGTCTGGCCATGGTTGATGAGATCACTAGCGCTCTGTCTGTCTCTGTGTCTCTGAACAGTCGTATGCACTGAAGGGTGAGTCACAGTCAGGCTTGAAGTGGTCGTAACTACTACGGTATATAATGCTGTCTATATAGGAATTACCTATTGTTCTTGACTCCTTCATGATTGATGATGACAACAATCTTTACGTCAAGGATCTCTAGCATGTGCTATTGATGTATAGAGCGCAACATGGTAAATGTTGGAAACATGGCTGAACAATTTGCTGTTTTATCTGCCTCAAGGGAGAGTGTTGTGGTCAGCGGGATGGTCTGGACCGAACATAAACAACCAAACTCTGAACAATGAATGATGAAACTCCAATGAATCCAATCAAAGCCTCACAAAATGAGCACAACCTGAGGGGTCCCCCCAAGCCACAGTTCTCCATCCACAGATAGACAATACCACATCAATCATTGAAATATAGTAGAATGTGGAGAATAGACTTGAAGTACTGTAGTATGTACCAGGTCTGGTCTCATTGCAGAAGGAAATGAGAGACACAGCATGGTGGTTGTCATGGCAAGGGGCTTGCCAGTCCTGTGACATTCCCTGAGTAAGCGTAGTTACATACCAGTGGAGGCTGGTGGGAGGAGCTATATGAGCTACAGGCTCATTGTAATATATGCATTTCTAGGTTTGTATGTAAGGTTTCAGAGGTGTGTGTGTTTCCAGGTGTGTGTGTGTGTGTGTGTGTGTGTGTGTGTGTGTGTGTGTGTGTGTGTGTGTGTGTGTGTGTGTGTGTGTGTGTGTGCGTGACTGCATGTGGATTTTAAAGTCTGGAAGCATGTGAAAGTACTGTATGTATAAATATGAGTGTCCACGACAGTGCATGTAATATGGAGAGTTAGCTGATATCCCTGTGTGTATAAAGGTGTGTGTATCCTGGCATTTCCATGTGTACTATAAGCTGAGTGAAGGCTGATGTTTCCACTGTACTCAGCACACTGACAGTGCTCTGGAGGAGTGTGTGTTGGCTGCTGTCAGACCTGCTCCAAGCAGCACACATCTGGAACCAGTTAACAGCTATCCCATGTTCTGGAGAGGAGATGGAGGAATACACTGTCCCCATCTGCAGACATGTTCAGAGGAGACACACCTCTCACCCCTCCCTGCTCTTCAAAGGTAAATCCACTGTCCCCCTCAGGTGAAGGACTGCACCATGGGCCTCCCTAGTTGAGCTCATGTGTCATTTTGTGTGATGTGTATGTAGTTATTTTCTTGCTGCGCATCACTTTTTTGTGCTGTGTAGTTTTATGTAACTGTGCATAACTTTGGGACACCCTGGCCAGCTGCGTAAGGTGATGTGGCAGTATGGATGTTCTGATGTCAGCGCTCTTACTTAGAAGGTTCTATTGGCATGACAGGTCTAGACCAGGGTGGAGTCCCTTTCTTCTTCTGCTTTCTGCGTGCTTGGTTTATGTGTACAGGGTAATTTAGGGAAAGGCCTTTCTGCTGAGGGTGTAGGAGACAAAGGAGAGGGGGAGGAGTGAGAGAGAGAGAGAGAGAGAGAGAGAGAGAGAGAGAGAGAGAGAGAGAGAGAGAGAGAGAGAGAGAGAGAGAGAGAGAGAGAGAGAGAACGAGAGAGAACGAGAGAGAGAGATAGATAGGGAACGAGAGAGAGAGATAGATAGGGAACGAGAGAGAGAGAGAGAACGAGAGAGAGAGAGAGAAAAGGAGAAGAGGAAGATATACAGTTCTCTGGGTTGTGGTCCGTTCTCCTCCCTTCTCTTGGCTAGTGTTAGACATGTGTACCTTAAGCCAGGGATAGTCTTGTGGAGGAGTGAGTAGAATATGAGAAGGTGCAGCAGGGAGAAGGAATGAGAAAAGTAACAGAATGGGGGAGAAATGAGGGGGTGGATAGGCCTGAGGTGGAAGAGGAGCAAAGAAGGTGGAATGAGGTGAATAACTAGGAAAAAAGGGGCATGGGAAAACTGAAGATAACACTCAGATGATCAGTGATCTGAGTCATCCTATCTATGAGATCTTACAGTCTGGGATCCTCCAAAGCAATGATGTCACTAAGAAACATATCTCTCTCTCTCTATCTTCCCTCTGACTCTCTCTCTTTTCACTCTCTCTCCTGCATTTTCTGCCTTTACGCTCATTCTATTTTTCTGTTTTCTCTGTTTTGCATTGGAAGCTCCAGTATGCAATAAACAAGCAAACTAATTCCAGCAAATACAAGTTAAGAACCCATTCCTGAGACACATGCTGTCTGAAGGCGTTTCTCATGCAGATCCTAGAGAGAGAGAGAGAAACTTGAAGCGAGAGAGAGAATAACTTGGAAGCTCATCTCTAAAACTGCCTCCAGACTTTGGAACAGCCAGGACAGCATCAACAGTTTTTATTAATTATATGCACTTTACGAGCACATTATTAGTGTTTACAGCATTGTTTTCACTACGGAGTTCAACTTGTTCCGCTGCAATACACATAGCAAATATCTAGATAGAAAAACTTATTTCTTGGCCTTGGTTTTAGTTGCCTTGTAAATATTGTGTGTGTTTATAGTGTACCTTTCAAACATGGACAGAAGGAATTATCAACATCAAATGAGCCAGATTAACTATGCACTTGTTCGACATTGCAGCCGGCATTGCAGGAAACTGCCGACTGACTGATCTACAAATCACCTTGCATCAATAAGAACTACTCATTATTATTTATTATACTGTAGCTCTCGAACACGCCCTACTGTATTTGTTCCTGAACAATTGTTAATCCATGTGTGCGTGGAACTAGTCAGGGGTTGGATTACTCATTGTATGTTAACTAATATGGGGTGCCGGGGTATGTATGAGACTATAACACAATTGATATGGTAGGAGAAAATCCAAAGAAAAACCAACCAGAATTATTATTTTTTGAAATCCCATGCTCTTACAATGGAAAGCTATGGGTCCTATGCAATTCCAGCTCCCAGATTGCTATTCCTATGGCTTCCACTAGATGTCAACAGTCTTTGTTCAAGGTTTCAGGCTTGTTTCTTCCCAAACGAGGAAGAATTTAGAGTTTTGGTACTGGGAGTCACAGTTGGAAATCAGTCTGTGGGCGCGTGACGAAGAGGACGCACTTGCTAATTTTACTTTTCTATTGAACATACTTCTTTCCATATAAAATATTATAGTTTAATTGCATTTTAGGGTACCTGAGGATTAAATAGAAACATAGTTTGACTTTTTTAAACAAAGTTTAGCGGTAGCTTTTTGGATTCCTTTGTCTGTATGTTGAACGAGTGGATTACTCAAATTGATGGCGCCAACTAAACTGACTTTTTGGGATATAAAGAAGGATTTTATCTAACAAAACGACCATGTATGTTGTAGCTGGGACCCTTTGGATTGCAAATCAGAGGAAGATTTTCAAAAAGTAAGTGATTATTTAATCGCTATTTGTGATTTTATGAAGCCTGTGCTAGTTGAAAAATATGTTGATATGGGGCTCCCTCCTCAAACAATCGCATGGTATGCTTTCACTGTAAAGCCTATTGTAAATCGGATAATGCAGTTAGATTAACAAGAATTTAACCTTTTAACCGATATAAGATACTTGGATGTTCATAAATGTTTAACATCCATTATTGTTATGATTATTTATTTCAATTGTGCACCCTCCAATTTCACCGGATGTTGTCGACAGGTGTCCCGCTAGCGGGACGCCTAGCCTTAAGAAGGTTTTTGCCTCTTAAGGCTAGGGGGCAGTGTTCAGAAGTACGGAGAGTCTGACGTGCCCAAAGTAAACTGCCTGTTACTCAGGCCCAGAAGCTAGGATATGCATTTGTAGTATTGGATAGAAAACACTCTTAAGTTTCTAAAAGTGTTAAAATAATGTCTGTGAGTATAACAGAACTGATATGACAGGCGAAAACCAGAGGAAAATCCATCCAGAATTTTGTTTGGGGGGGTCACAGGTCTTTCCAATGACTCCCTATTGACTATACAGGAAAATAGCTCCCAAATTGCAGTTCCTATGGCTTCCACTAGATGTCAATAGTCTTTAGACATGGTTTCAGGCTTGTTTTTTGAAAAACGAACAAGAAATTGAAGTTTAATTGGAAACATTGTTTGACTTTTTGGATTCCTTTGTCTGCATGTTGAACGAGTGGATTACAGAAATTGATGGCGCCTACTAAACTGACTTTTTGGGATATAAAGAAGGACTTTATCGAACAAAACGACCATTCTTTGTGTAGCTGGGACCCTTGGGATTGCAAACAGAGGAAGATCTTAAAGGTAAGTGATTCATTTTATCGCTATTTTTGATTTTGTAACGTCTGTGCTGGTTTGAATAATTTTGATGGAAGTGGGGCGCTATCCTCAGACAATCGAATGTTCTGCTTTCGCCGTGAAGCATATTGTACATCCGACAACGCGGTTCGATTACCAAGATTCTAAGCTTTTGAATGATGTATAACACTTGTATTTTCATGAATGTTTAATATTACTTTTTGTATTTTGAATTTGGGACTCTGCAATTTCACCGGATGTTGTTGTAGGTGGACCATTAGCGGTCCGCGATCTCTATTAAGAAACTGTTTGCTCTCACTGCTCCAGTCCTCTACTGTACAGGGAAGACTCCTTATTTCCTACCCAGCTCAATTTTTAATTGGAGATCCAGCAATTTTCTGACACACACTCTGGACTGGCTGGTTCTGGCGGTCCCGTGGGTCTCCACTGACCTGGGGAGAAATGCTTTTAATTTAAAATAAAATAATAATTTTATGCCCCCAGATCATGGAATAGCCTTCAGGCCACCTTGAAATTTGACTCACTGGTCTCCATTGGAAAGTTTAGATTGAGTTTAAGGGAGGTGATATGTGAGAGTTGTGTTTGTTTGATTAATGTTGTATTTATTGTATTGTATTTACATTATCTTATGTGTATTAAACATGAGACCCTGGTCTCAATGGTGGCCCATCCTGTATAAAGATAAGTTAAATAACAAAAAATAACGGACGTCACACTGCTTTATTAGCGAGTACTGCTTCCACCTGATTGGACTCCAACCCAGGACCTCTGCTTTGCTAGCACACATGACTGTCTTCCTGAAGCGTCTTGCCAGTCATCGCCACCAAAACATTAACAATTTTGTGGCGCAAGCCAATGAGAATTCAGGTTCCCTCTTTCTTACTTAACAATGCACTCTGGGTAACCAATCAGTGAAATTAACAGATGGTGAACATCAGAGAAGCATATTTCAGCCTTTTGGTTCGCACAGAGAGAGAGGGGGTCAAAGTAGTTAATTTCAATATTCATTTAATTCATACAGAGGGAAAATATGGAGAAAATGTTCAATGCTAGCAATGACGGCAGGATTGAATAATTATTATGGTAAATGCATATGCTTTGGATTTGGACTTGTAGATTATCATCAACAGCTGTGTTATTTGACTTCATACTGGATTGGTACCATCACCAAAATAACTTCCTACACTCTCCCTCTCTCCCTTTCCCCTTTCCCCTTCTCTCTCTCTCAATTTATCTCTCCCCCCACTGACACTTTCTCCTTAAATAAGGGAGATTGATAGACACACTAAACTAAGAGAGAAACCATGAATTCACTACAGACTGAATAAGACAATGACGTTGGACATTGACAGTCATACTGCATTTAAGCTGAAATAAAAGGGAAATAAAAATGAGAATGAAAATATAAAACAGGGATAAAATGGCCGATAGAGTGGAGGGGAATGTGATGACTTCATCTTAAGGGAACTCCAAGCAGATAAAATGTTGGCATACATGTTTTTACTTGATGTGCATTAGCAGATATTTTTTTATTCAATAAACTGAAAGAAATGATGGATTTCCCTTTAGTGTTGGACAGAGAGCGAGAGAACATCAAATATATCCTGCGTCCCCAGTTGTTTATGTGTTTACTAAACAAGCAGAGATGCAGCATTTCCCTTGGACAGACAGACAGACAGAGCAAAAGGGGGGGCAGAAAAACATACAGTAGAGAGTTGAATGATTTACCCCTGTCAAGCTGTTTCAGTATGCAGGGTCCACAGTGCCAACTCTCTCCCACTGTCTGAGATTACACAGTGTTTTCCACAGCACTGCTACATGAATCCCCTACCTGACAGTTTATACAGATTTATAGTCATTATTTAACCCATAAAACAACCCATCCATCCTCCCCCTCTGGCTCTCGGTCTCTATGTGGTTTGCTTGATGAGAGTGTTGACCTTATAGGGAATTCCTCTTAGTTCACCACACCCTGTGCACAGGAAAATCAAGAGGATAAATCACTAGTAAACACTGGTAATAAAGCAGCACATGCGAGAGCCTGTATTATCTACAAGTTTGTCTTCTGTTCTTCATTTTAACACTAAATACTTGAGGGGATAACTGATCTGACATGATTAGATAGGTGAAAGCATTATGGTAAAAAAACCTGATTAAACCCATCTCTGATGCGAAGGAAGCGTCTTAAGCTTGCGCTCAAGCCTCCAGATGACATGGTGGTCTGTGTTTGTTTAGGGGACAGTAAATATAACAACAGCACAAACAAGTGACCATTATCATAATAACAAGTGTAAACAGGACCACACACACACACACACACACACACACACACACACACACACACACACACACACACACACAATTGAATCCCAACAACATCTGGACTTGATATATTAAATTTAACACAATAAAGCTATTGTGATAGTGTGATAAATGTGATTACACTAACACAAAATAAGCTGTGTTGATACAGATTCTACCAGAACTGCTGAATAGTACTATCAGCTGAAGAAAACAAAATGGCAGTTAGTTAGACTTTAATGTCTTTAGACATGCAGTACACTGTACTTTAAATGGGTGGCCATTATAGGGTTTGGCAGTACAGTGGAGTTTGGTGGTGGTGCTTGCATGGGATTCATATCATTGGCTTTGATACAGTTCTGTATGGTCTGCCTAATTCCATCTCTGTATACAGTACATTCAGAAAGTATTCAGACCAATTGACATTTTGTTACGTTACAGCCTTATTCTAAAATGGATTAAATCGTTTTTTTCATAATCAATCAACACACAATACCCCATAATGACAAAACAAAAACCGTTTTTTTTTAAATGTTTGCTAAATAAATGTTTAAAAATGTTGTTTGTTGAAATATCACATTTACATAAGTATTCACACCCTTTTGTTGAAGCACCTTTGGCAGCAATTACAGCCTAGAGACTTCGGTATGAAGAAGTTTCTCCCATTCTTCTCTGCAGATCCTCTCAAGCTCTGTCAGATTGGAAGGGGAGTGTTGCTGCACAGATATTTTCAGGTCTCTCCAGAAATGTGTGATCGGGTTCAAGTCCGGGCTCTGGCTGGGCCAATCAAGGACATTCAGAGACTTGTCCCGAAACGACTTGTCTTGGCTGTGTGCTTAGGGTCTTTGCATCGAAGAAGTAGAAAATAAGCAACAAATAATGTCAGTTTACATAAATTATGTTTCACAATTGTGTTATAAAATGTATCAAAGTAATGAAGTGGGTTACCTTCTGTATTTGTACAAATGATGATCCTGTGAAAGCCATTGACAGGTGAAGGTTGCTGGCTGGATACTTGCAAACATGTGGCTGACTGTTCCATTCATAGGAATGCTGAGGGCATGCCTGCATGATGCTGATGAGGGTCCCCTTGCTGGTCTACTCTATGCTGCATATTTGGCTGCAAACTGGACATTTCTTGAATAACTGCAGCAGACAATCTTATGAGTTGGTATTGACTGGGAGGGCTCATTAAGTGACTTCATTTCCGGTCACAACTTGTGGATTTGTTTACATGCTGCTGTGCGGTTTGTTGCTAACATTACTTTGCTATCTGTGAACTTTATGGTTTTCCTTTTCAATTACCGTTTTATATATATATATATTTTGTTCCCCCTCGCTCAACTTTTTTCATTAAACTTTTTCACCCCGGATGTTTTATCTGGACATAGTTCTACAGGACCTCCACCAGCCGAAGCTGAGTAGTAACATTAACATTATGCCTTCTAATTGCAGTCACTGTACTCATAATATACAGGAGAATGATCACCTTATGGTGAGGATAGCCGTGCTGTAAGCCCAGCTTCAGACGCAATCGTTAGGCAAGGGTAATTTAAGTGTAGGAAAGGATGAAACAGCGTCTGTGCCACCAATAAGTACAGATAGTAGTATAAATCCCCTCGCTCATTCAGCCGACGGAAACTTTCAACCGGTTCTCCACATTAAGCAACGAGTCGGTCTCTCCTCCATCCGTTACGGGGTCTGAGACACCGAAGCCTTCCACCATTAGCTCTGACAAATTGAAAACCCTAGTCATTGGCGACTCCATTACCCGCAGTATTAGACATATATAAAAATAATCATCCAGCGATCATACACTGTTTACCAGGGGGCAGGGCTACCGACATTAATGCTAATCTGAAGATGGTGCTGGCTAAGGCTTGTTAGGGTTGTGAAAATCAAATCTGGTATCAGGACAAAAGGTGACACAGAGTCACCAAGTAAGTTCTAATTATTTTTATTCCCTCAAGCAATAAATGGTAAATGCAATCTTCGTATATACGGGTTCAATGTAGTACCACGCAGGGTTAACAGAGAACTGCCCTTTCTGCTAAATGCATTGGTATAAGTATGTTCTGACAGAGTTAGTTCCCACCTCGGGATGGGCCTATCAGAACAGTGGCTGGGCGTGGTTTAGACTTGCCTAGCCAATAGTAGGTGCACAGGCTGGTCCCAGCCTCTTGGCGCTTGTTGTCCGGGGTTACTGAGGCCACAGGCTCAGTCCTGTTTGTGTCTCAACATCTTTCTATTCATGTGTTCCTAGCTCAACATACTGTTATCTCCCAAGGTTAAACACAGCCCTTTAGCCAGTCAGACACCAGGTGTTTACAATCCACTGTATTGTTCCACAATTTATCAGCCTTAGCTCAAACATATTCCTGTGTAGCAAAGAAACATATTCTCAAACCTAACAATTAGCAAAGAAACATATTCTCAAACCCAACAGGCTAAAACTGGCGAGTGTAGAGAGTATAGGGATATTGTTATCCACGTCGGCACCAACGCTGTTAGGATGAAATAGTCAGAGGTGACCAAGCGCAACACAGCTTCAGCGTGTAAATGAGCTAGAAAGATGTGTCGGCATCGAGTAATTGTCTCTGTCCCCCTCCCAGTTAGGGGGAGGGATGATCTCTACAGCAGTCTCTCAAAACTCAATACCTGTTTGAAAACGGTTTTCTGCCACTCCCAAAAGATAGAATTTGTAGATAATTGGCCCTCTTTCTGGGACTCACCCACAAACAGGACCAAGCCTGGCCTGCTGAGGAGTGACGGACTCCATCCTAGCTGGAGGGGTGCTCTCGTCTTATCTATGATCATAGACAGGGATCTAACTCCTCCAGCTCCACAATGAGATGCAGGCCAGCTGTTAGCCAGCCTGCCAGTTTAGGGGAGTCTGCCACTAGCACAGTCCGTGTAGTCAGCTCAGCTATTGTCAGTCCGTGTAGTCAGCTCAGCTATTGTCAGGCTCTTGTGGAGCTGGTGCATAAAGTCAGGCGCAGGAGAACAGTATATGCAAACAAATATGCATGCAAAACGCTAAACGCATAAATACAAATAAACATGCCAAACACAAAACAGGCGAGGCATAATTGAAAATGCACCAGCCGGAATGAAACGGCTTAACAATAAACAATCACACACAAGGACATGGGGGAAAACAGAGGGTTAAATACACGACAGATAATAATGGGGAATGCAAACCAGGTGTGTGAAAAACAAGACTAGACAAATGGAAAATGAAAAGTAGATCGGTGACGATTAGAAGACGGTGACGTCGACCGCCGAATGCCGCCCGAACGAGGAGGGTAACCGACTTCAGTCGAAGTCGTGACAGCTATCCCCATTGAGACCGTGTCTGTGTTGGGCAAAACGAAACATGGCAGTGTTCGCCTTAGCAATCTCACTGGAATAAAGACCTCCTCAAAACCTGTAATTATTGAAAGAGTTTGTGATATCGCACATCTCAAAATAGGGCTACTTAATGTTAGATCCCTCACTTCCAAAGCAGTTGATGAACTAATCACTGAATATAATCTTTATGTGATTGGCCTTACTGAAACATGGCTTAAGCCTGATGAATTTACTGTGTTAAATGAGGCCTTTCCTCCTGGTTACACTTGTGACCATATCCCCTGTGTATCCTGCAAAGGCGGAGGTGTTGATAACATTTACAATAGCAAATTTCAATTTACAAAAAAAAACTAAAGACTGCGTTTTCGTCTTTTGAGCTTCTAGTCATGAAATCTATGCAGCCTACTCAATCACTTTTTATAGCTACTGTTTACAGGCCTCCTGGGCTATATACAGCATTCCTCACTGAGTTCCCCTGAATTCCTATCTGACCTTATCATGTCAGATAATATTCACATTTTTGGTGACTTTAATATTTACATGGAAAAGTCCACATACCCACTCCAAAAGTATTTCTGAGCCATGATCAACTCAGTGGGTTTTGTCCAACATGTCTACGAACCTACTCACTGCCACAGTCATACTCTGGACTTAGTTTTGTCCCGTGGAATAAATACTGTGGATGTTAATATTTTTCCTATATTGTGGATCTTAATGTTTTTCCTCATAATCCTGGACTATCGGACCACCATTTTATTACGTTTGCAATCGCAACAAATAATCTGCTCAGACCCCAACCAAGAATCATCAAAAGCCATGCTATAAATTCTCGGACAACCCAAAGATTACTAGATGCCCTTCCAGACTCGATTAACCACCTAACTGAGGAACTACATTTAACCTTGCGTAATACCCCTAGATGCAGTCGCACCCATAAAAACAAAACATTTGTCATTAGAAACTAGCTCCCCGGTATACAGAAAATACCAGCGCCCTGAAGCAAGCTTCCAGAAAATTGGAACAGAAATGGCTCTACACCAAACTGAAAGTCTTCCGATTAGCTTGGAAAGACAGTACCGTGCAGTATCGAAGAGCCCTCACTGCTGCTCGATCATTCTATTTTTCCAACTTAATTCAGGAGAATAAGAACAATCCAAAATGTATTTTTGATTCTGTTGCAAAGCTAACTCCTCTTTAAATCTGTGTATTTCTCCAAAGCTCAATTGTCCTGAGTCTGCACAACTCCGCCAGGACCTAGGTTCAAGGGAGACACTACATTTTTTTAACACAATATCTCTTGACACATTGATTTAAATAGTCATGGCCTCTATACCTTCAAGCGGCATACTGGACACTATTCCAACTAAACTAGTGAAAGAGCTGCTTCCTGTGCTTGGCCCTCTTAAGTTTAACATAATAAACGTCTCCCTATCCACCGGATGAGTACCAAACTCACAAAAAGTGGCAGTAATAAAGCCTCTCTTGAAAAAGCCTAACCTTGACCCAGAAAATATAAAAAAATATTGGCCTATATCGAATCTCCCATTCCTCTCAAAAATGTTAGAAAAAGCTGTTGCGCAGCAACTCACTGTTTTGTATACAAACAATGTATACAAAACGCTTCAGTCTGGTTTTAGACCCCATCATAGCACTGAGACTGAATTGGGGAAGGTGGTAAATTACCGTTTAATGGCATCAGACCAAGGCTCTGCATCTGTCCTCGTGCTCCTAGACCTTAGTGCTGCTTTTGATACCATCGATCACCACATTCTTTTGGAGAGATTGGAAACCCAAATTGGTCTACACTGACAAGTTCTGGCCTGGTTTAGATCTTATCTGTCAGAAAGATATCAGTTTGTCTCTGTGGATGGTTTGTCCTCTGACAAATCAACTGTACATTTCGGTGTTCCTCAAGGCTCCGTTTAGGACCACCATTATTTTCACTATATATTTTACCTCTTTGTGATGTAATTTGGAAACACAATGTTAACTTTCACTTCTATGCGGACAATACACAGCTGTACATTTCGATGAAACATGGTGAAGCCCAAAAATTGCCCTCCCTGGAAGCCTGTGTTTCAGACATAAGGAAGTGGATGGCAGCAAATAATTTATTTTTAAACTCAGACAAAACAGAGATGCTAGGTCCCAAGAAACAAAGAGATCTTCTGTTGGATCTGACAATGAATCTTGATGGTTGTAAAAGTCATCTCAAACAAAACTGTGAAGGACCTTGGCGTTACTCTGGACCCTGATCTCTCTTTTTATGCAGATATCAAAACTGTTTCAAGGATAGCTTTTTTCCATCTACGTAACATTGCAAAAATCTGAAATTTTCTGTCCAAAGATTATGCAGAAAACTTAATCCATGCTTTTGTCATGTCTAGATTAGACTACTGCAATGCTCTACTTTCCGGCTACCCGGATAAAGCACTAAATCAACTTCAGTTAGTGCTAAACACGGCTGCTAGAATCTTGACTTGAAAAATGTGATTATATTTCTCCAGTGCTAGCCTCTGTACACTGGCTTTCAGTTAAGGCTGGGGCTGATTTCAAAGCATTACATGGGCTTGCTCCTACCTATCTTTCCGATTTGGTTCTGCCGTACATGCCTTCACGTACGCTACGGTCACAAGACGCAGGCCTCCTTATTGTCCCTAGAATTTCTAAGTAAACAGCTGGAGGCAGGGCTTTCGCCTATTGAGCTCCCTTTTATGGAATGGCCTGCCTATCCATGTGAGTGACACAGTCTTTAAGTCTTTATTTCCACAGAAGTACGTTGTTTCTTAACGTTCTCTGAACTATTTGAGATTTGACATTCCCAATGTCAAACCAGTTGGTGAACGTTCCAAGAACATTACCAACATTTTAATAAAATGTAACCATGTTAGAACATTTAGGAAACATTCTGTTAAAGGAATGAAATACCAAGAGAACAATGTTTTGTTTTGTCAAGTTCCTTAAATGTGCTGAGAATGTTCCAAAGCCAAACAACTATCCTACACCATTTCCAGAAAGTTGTGGGAAGGTTGTATGCAAAATAATCAATGGACAACCATGCACTCACAACCAAGCTCTAAGAAACATAAGGTTCTCAGAATGTTATGTGCTAGCTAGGATGTTTATGTGAGAGTCTATCCATCATTGCTCTCATAGGACCGTCCGTCCTGGACCTTCTCCTAAGGCAACATCTCACAGGCCAATCTCCCATTAAAACCCTGAGAAGAAAGAATAGAAAATGTTTTTCCTTTTCCTCAGGGGTGTGTTGAATGTACGAGTGACATGACACATCACCATAAAACAGAAATATTCCTATAAAATAACACAATTAAATAGACGTATAAAATAAATGGTTGAGCAATTGTACTTGTGCCCATGACAATAGCCCAGAGGGTTCCAGTAGGCACTTAATATTATGGTATAATTGTACCCTCCAACCTGGCCTGTTAAATATCTGGCAGACTGGCACACTATGACTTGATTAACATAATTTGGAATGTTATTGAACACCTTCCCCGTTCCCCTCCCGCACAAACTTCTCACATCTATAATGTATGTCAGTTCAACTCAGACATGTATTTATTTGATTTAACCTTAATTTTAGCAGGGAGTCACATTGAGACCAAGGCCTCTTTCCCAAGGGAGTACAGCAATTTATAAAATGTACAACCTTCAAACATACAACCTAACAACAACATACAATACTACAAGCAATTTAAGAAGCAGAAACATTTCTCAACAATGAGGTCCTGTCACGGATCCCTCCGGGACTGTCATTGTGCACACCTGGCCCCAATTACCTATGATTAGTGTTTGTATATATGTACCCTTTGGTTCTCCATTGGGCTGTCGATTGTTGTACTATGTCCGTTGGTGCATGTGAGTACAGTGCTGTGTGTTTTGGCTTTCGTGCCATTGTGGATTGCGCAGATGATTCCGGGTCTTGTCCCGTGGTTTAATCATTGTGCGCGTGTGTATTTATTCAAGGTACTCCTTGCTCTTTTTGTTTTGGGTTTCAACCCTGTGTTTTTGTATACGTGTTGGTTTCGTTTTCGTCCCCGTGCCTATACACGGCACGCCGTAATACGGGCATAATAAAAACCCATATTACTAATTCCTGCGCCTGTCTCCCGACCTTTTATACCAGACAGAGGTCCTCCATTAACTTGGACTGCACTTGACGCACCAGAGCATCAAGGTGCAGAGAGCTCTGCAGATCATTCCATACAGGGGGCACACAAAACTGAATACAGATTTACCTAATTCCATAGAGATCAACAGGACTTCAGGAGTATTTCTGTAATGTAACAATGAAGTAAGTAAGGTATGGTGGAAGTTTGCACAAGAGTGCTTAATAAACGAAAAGAGAGCAGGTGCATTGATCTACGAAACTTAAGACAGGGCCAGCCTACTTTCTGATACAGAATGCAATGATGTGTACTGAACCAATCGCCCGTAATAAACTGTAGTGTGCTATGATAAACTGTGTCCAATGGCTTCAATACAGTGGCAGCTGCATTCATATAGACGATATTGCCATAGCCTAAAGCCAGAATGAATGTCGACTGAATGATTTGTTTTCTGCTATTTAACGAAATGCATGCCCAATTTCTATAAGAGCCCATTGTAATTATTGTATGTATAGTGTCAGAGTGTGAATGGTCCACCCTATTTAGAGAGGTGAGTCGTGTTAACATGTTTATGTATGCTTGTGTTGAGCTGTTGAAAGTTAATCAAGACCAGATATATTAAAGATCACATCTGTGTGTTAGCATTTGCCAGCTGGTCATCAACAGCTCAAGGCTACATAAAAAATCGGACTACTAAAACACTGAGCACTTTGATTAGATTATCGGTCCAAGGGAACTTTCCACTTACAGTAGCTCCGCATAACAATAAAGGGGGATTAAAAGTGGACAGGAAACTGTAAAGCTCTCTGTTACAAGGCAGATGTGTTGAGCCAAGACAAACCCACCCACACACCCACCTCCTCCTCCTCCTCACCTGGCCTCAGCAAGATCTCTCTCTTCCTAAAGCTACTCCTCTTTATGTTCTTCTGCCAGCAGGCCTGAGAGAGACCTGGTGATGGAGGGTAAAGAATCAATGAGAAAGGGAAGGAGACAGAGAGAGGTGGACAGAGTGAGATGGCGAATACTCTACAAGTTTACATTCCCTGCGGTGCAGGACAATTCTCTGTGAAAAAAAGAGTGATAAAATGAAGAGGGCGCAACTGTATAAGTGTGAGAGAGTTAGAAGAGGAGAATATCCAGGTCCTGTTGATGACTCATCTCATAGACACAGGCAATATAGTGCTGATATCACAAGCCCACTAGGGACCAGACCTATCCACCAAAACAAAAAAAACTAATTAGATCACATTATAAGCCTGGATCCCTCCACACACCCTGTCCAACTCAAATAACCACACCATACAAGGATCTAAAATCATACAAAGCGTCTTGATGAGTTCAAGACGTTCTACATTTTCACAGTACCCTAACTGGTGATTCTGAGCTTGAACCATCCCTGGTAAGAAGACAGCCACTGCATTTACCCTTGTTTAGGGGGAACATACAGTATGTGTTCATTCACAAACCCTGTCTACTGCATGTTCATTTTTGCTTTGTCATGTTTAAAACCACAGTAGTACATTATCATCACTGTGTGTGCATAATCAACTGACCCTTACCATCATCATAACCATAATTATGATGGCTAAAACCATGATTGCCTCATGCATGTCAATAAACACTGCCTCTTTGGACATACAGTAACTGGTGCAATCAAAACGCGTTATGCTGCACTAGTATTAGAAAAAAAAACTATATGGTGATGGCATTTTATCTGTGATAAATATAAAATACATTATAAGCTTCAAGACAACAATACATTCACATAACAAATGGTTCTTCAAATACTGAGTACTTTGCCAATGTTGGTTCTGTGTTAAATGTCTTAGACACGGCTGGGTTAGTGTGTGTTGTTACAGTATACGATGAGAAAGGAAAATAAACGGAGTGATTTGTAAATTGTTGAGCGGATCCGTTTGAGTGATTAAAACTGTGTGGTTGCTAGAATAAACATGTGCTTATTGATGGTATCTAAGATCCTATTGCTGTTTTCTGTCCAGGGAGAACATAACCCACTCCAAGCTCAACTTGATTTATTTACAAGAATAAAGGAGCAGGGAGAGAATATTTGTTCACAGGCTTACATTTACTCACTCACTAAAACATGTTTACAGTATGTACAGTATAGTCTATGTAAGCAGAAATGCTCACACACACACACACAGACAAAGTGTAGAGCTGGGAATTGCCAGGGACCTCACAATATGATAGTATATCAACACTGGTGCCAATATGATATGTATTACGACTCTCACGGTTCTATATGTATTGTGATTCTCACGGTTCTATATGTATTGTGACTCTCACGGTTCTATATGTATTGTGATTCTCATGGTTCTATAAGTATTACGACTCTTACGGTTCTATATGTATTGTGGCTCTCACGGTTCTATATGTATTGTGACTCTCACAGTTCTATATGTATTATGATTTTCACGGTTCTATATGTATTATGATTCTCACGGTTCTATATGTATTATGATTCTCACGGTTCTATATGTATTACGACTCTCAAGGTTCTATAAGTATTACGACTCTCACGGTTCTATATGTATTGTGACTCTCATGGTTCTATATGTATTACGACTCACGGTTCTATAAGTATTACGACTCTCACGGTTCTATATGTATTGTGACTCTCACGGTTCTATATGTATTAGGACTCTCACGGTTCTATATGTATTGTGATTCTCACGGTTCTATACGTATTAGGACTCTCACGGTTCTATATGTATTGTGATTCTCACGGTTCTATTGTCACGACTTCCGCCGAAGTCGGTCCCTCTTCTTGTTCGGGCGGTGTTCGGCAGTCGACGTCACCGGTTTCCTGACCATCATCGCTCCCCTTTTCATGTGTTTTGTTGGTTTTGTCTAATTGTACACACCTGTTGTTAATTTCTCCCAATCACACACCTGTTTATATTTCCTTTCTTCCCCTCTTCCCATTGTGCGTGATTGTTAGGTTTGTACCGTTTGACTTCGTCGTTTCCCAGTCTGTGTACTGAGGGCTATTTTATTTTGGTTCTCGTATATGCCGGGTTGCTGGCTTGCGCCCGTTTATTGTTGATTTTCGTGTGGGTATTCTGTTCGCCAGAGTTTGTTGGCTTGGACTGATGTATTATTAAAATACCTTTTCACACGTACTACCTCCTGCACCTGACTCTTTCTACAACAGAACCACGGACATTACATCTATATGTATTGCGATTCTCACGGTTCTATATGTATTAGGACTCTCACGGTTCTATATGTATTGCAATTCTCACGGTTCTATATGTATTGTGATTGTCACGGTTCTATGTGTATTGTGATTCTCACGGTTCTATATGTATTGTGATTCTCACGGTTCTATATGTATTGGGATTCTCACGGTTCTATATGTATTGGGATTCTCACGGTTCTATATGTATTACGATTTGATACTGTGCTCACCATATATTGCTCACCATATGTCGGCTACAGAGGCACAAGACAGAGCCATGAGAAAACAAGTTTTGATCAGTCATATAAATAAAAGTACTGAATACAAATTGACTCCATATATTTTTTTTTAATATGGAGAACATGCTGTGCAGGTACAGCCAACTAGCGCAAAAATAATATTGAGTTATTGTCAAAGCGATACAAGATATCGTAAAAAGTTATATCCCGATATCTAACTGTATCGATCCCCCCCCATCACCAATGAAGTATAAGTGTTAGACAGGCTTAACTTCAGTCTGTATTGGGTCAAAATAACCTTTGCTGAAGGACAAAAGAAAAAGCTATAAATACAGAAAATTGTATCCAAGCCTATTGGCTGGAGTACAGACTGAGAATAGAGGGGAAATCATCCTTGTATGAGAACTGGCAGCTTTTATTGACTGAAATTGAGCCAGAGAAAACCCAGGCATAGCCTAAAGGGCCAGCTGGGGGAAACACTGACTCATGTCCACCCCCCCCACACACACACACACTATTCTTCATTATGACCCTTGTTGTATCCGTTTTATTAATAGTGGCGTGTGTGTCTAG
The DNA here is from genome assembly GCA_030435695.1 of Brachymystax lenok tsinlingensis. NCBI lineage: Eukaryota > Metazoa > Chordata > Actinopteri > Salmoniformes > Salmonidae > Brachymystax > Brachymystax lenok. The sequence goes on from CM059817.1 coordinate 22,240,486, forward strand.
ACAGGGAGCACAGGGTTATGAGCTGACTTTCTCTCTCACCCAGTCTGCTGTCCAGAGGAGGGGAGAAGGTGAAGGATGGTGAGAAATGGGAGACAGAGAGAGACAGCAAAAGACAAAGAGGGAGAGACAGAGAGGAGAACATAGTCAGAGACATAACTTTGTGCCAATATCAGTAGTGCAGTAATCATTTGAGGAGAAATAGAGACAGAAAAACACAGACACAAATCCCTGCGCTTCTAACACTAGTTTTCTTTGGAGCGATGTGCAGAAGCCACAGTGATCCTCGGAGCTGTGAGGAGTGATACACTACGCGTGAAGACTGAGGAGTGCTAATGGTCAACATATGAGAGGAGAGAGGTACTTTACTCTGAACATCTAGAACAACTAGGATTCCTTAGAGGAGATATGCTGGAAAACAGCAGTCCTTCTATAGAAAATGATTAATACCCCAGAGTACTAAAACAAATATATCCTCCACACAGAATAATAATTTTAAGCAGAACATATTTTAATACACAGTTCATCACCTACTATCGCATAGCTAAACAGATGAAGGACTTTTAGGGGGTGTTGAAGAGAGTTCAAAAGAAGGTTTCCAAAGACCATGGTGGATTTATGAGACAATGAATTAGTGGAACAATAATAATGTCCACTGGTTTTACAGTAGATATTGATAGAAGTTGAAAGGTCTGTGTGAAGTCCCAATCCATCAGGGGTGCACTCAGAATGCATAATGCTCAAACTAACACACTCACTCATGCATACATTCTAATCTAATAAATAGGGGCCATTCCTCCAACTGGAAAGACTCCAAATCAAACACATCTCTAACAAATTTGAATCAGCTGTGTAGTGTTAAGGCAAAAACCAAAACGTGCAACCCTTGGGATCCTGAGGACCGATTTTTGGAAACGCTGGTCTAGCTCTATCTCATTGGCCCTTTCAACATGTAAACTGCTCTCGCTTCTGGACATATGTATACAATTAATACAGGAAACTGCATATCCCGTGGACTTTAATAAAGGCAATCTGAGGAAAACGCTCCCGAAATTCTACCAACACATCTCCTGTGCTACACACAGAGAGAACACGCCTCCATCCTGCCCCTCCCCGCCTATAAGCAGAAACTTAAACTATAGGCACACGTGGACTTTTGTTATTTAACCTTTAACTAGGCAAGTCAGTTAAGAACAAATTCTTACTTACAATGATGGCCTACCCCGGCCAATCACGGCCAGATGTGATGCAGCCTGGATTCGAACCAGGTACTGTAGTGACACCTCTTGCACTGTTCAATGTTGGTCTGACCAATTGGAGTCTATGCTTCAGGATTGTTTTGATTATGCAGACTGTGAAATGTTCCGGGTCGCCTCCGGGGATAGTCACGATGTACAGTGCATACGGAAAGTATTCAGACCCCTTGACTTTTTCCACATTTTGTTACGTTACGGTCTTATTGTAAAATGGATTAAATAGATTTCCCCCCTCATCAAACACAATACCCCATAATGACAAAGGAAAAACAGGTTTTTAGAAATGTTTGCTAATTTATTCAAAATAAAAAATGTAAATATCACATTTACATAAGTATTCAGACCCTATACTCAGAACCTTATTGAAGCACCTTCTCTGCAGATCTTCTCAAGCTCGGTCAGGTTGGATGGGGAGCGTCGCTGCACAGTTATTTTCAGGTCTCTCCAGAGATGTTCGATCGGGCCACTCAAGGACATTCAGAGACTTGTCCCGAAGCCACTTCTGCGTTGTCTTTGCTGTGTACTTAGGGTCATTGTCCTGTTGGAATGTGAACCTTCGCCCACAATCTGAGGTCCTGAGCGCTCTCGAGCAGGTTTTCATCAAGGATCTCTCTGTACTTTGCTCTGTTCATCTTTCCCTCGTTCCTGACTAGTCTCCCAGTCCCTGCCGTTGAAAAACATCCCAACAGTATGATGCTGCCACCACCATGCTTCACCGTAGGGATGGTGCCAGGTTTCTTACAGACGTGACGCTTGGCATTCAGGCCAAATAGTTCAATCTTGGTTTCATCAGACCATAGAATCTAGTTTCTCATGGTCTGAGAGTCCTTTACGTGCCTTTTAGCAAACTCCAAGCGGGCTGTCATGTGCCTTTTACTGAGGAGTGGCTTCCGTCTGGCCACTCTACCATAAAGGCCTGATGGTGGAGTGCTGCAGAGATGGTTTTCCTTCGGGAAGGTTCTCCCTTCTCCACAGAGGAACTCTGGAGCTCTGTCAGAGTGATCATCAGGTTCTTGGTCACCTCCCTGACCAAAGCCCTTTTCCCCTAATTGCTCAGTTTGGCCGGGCGGCCAGCTCTAGGAAGAGTCTTGGTGGTTCCAAACTTATTCCATTGAAGAATGATGAAGGCCACTGTGTTCTTGGGGACCTTCAATGCTGCAGACATTTTTGGTACCCTGGTTTTTGCTCTGACATGCACTATCAACTGTGGGACCTTATATAGACAGGTGTGTGCCTTTCCAAGTCATGTCCAATCAATTTCATTTACCAAAGGTGGACTACAATCAAGTTGTAGAAACATTTCAAGGATGATCAATGGAAACAGGATGCACCTGAGCTCAATTTACTTATGTAAATAAGGTATCTGTTTTTTTATTTGTAATAAAAAAATTCTAAAAACCTGTTTTTCGCTTTGTCATTATTGGGTATTGTGTGTAGATTGATGAGAAAAACATATATAATGAATACATTTTAGAAAAAGGCTGTAATGTATCAAAATGTGGAAAAAGTCAAGGGGTCTGAATACTTTCCAAATGCACTCCACCTTACTATAAACTGTATAACACCAGTGACACAAGTCCTTGCATGAAATTACCAAGTTAATCATCAAATTGTTAACATATGAAGAGACTCACCATGTGCTTTTCAAAACAGTCCCGTCTCCAATGAACCTTTGTCCCAGGAAGAACTTGGCAAGGATGTTTAATTTTTTCAAAGTGGTGTTTTTTTTATACATTTTAACACCAGTGACATGAAATTGAGGGTCAGCTATTACTTGTAAATTATTTGTAATATTTATTTGATATTTTCGTTTTTTAAGTAGTACACTAAATAACTAATACTTTCCTTTGTATTATGACATTTAAAGAGGGTGAAAAATATATTTTAAAAATGGTGCAATATAACTCTTACATCCGTTTTTTTAATAATAAAACACTTCAATTGAAACCCCCCAAAATATTTTTGGTGTCATTATCTCACACTTTTAAGTGTTTTTCCTGGTAAATAAGGCCAGGACAGGAAAGCCAACATTTCCATAGAATGACCCAAAAGACAATTTTAGGTTGAATGTGTTCAGTTGTGCAACTGACTAGGTATCCCCTTTCTTTTTATTGCCACCATGTCCTTCTCTTTCAAAAATCCTGTTCTGCCTTTCTCTCTCCAGTGCTCTTTCTACATCCCAATCTATGTCATTTTCCCCCACTCTCCCCCTGTCAAACATGCATATTACTTCCTCAACCTCTTGAACTTTATTAAGACGTCTGTTCCCTTTTCCTTTAAACCTATACACAAAACTTTCACTCAGAAATCCTCCTTTTCTCATTTCCTGAAGAACTGTCCAGAACTTTTTTGTATTTTATTCTCCTCACACCATTTGTTATCTTCACTGTCAAAGTGGAGGCACTTTTATTAATTGTCCCAATTAGAATGATTTATTTCCATCAAACAAACTAACCAATAACATTTACTCACATGGATGGAATCAACATCAACATCTGTACAGCAGGAATGACTTGAGTTTAGATGGCACGAGGAAGACGGTAGACGGCAAATCGGATGTCATTGTTTTCAATGAGAGAACTACAGTAAATGCTGTTAAGGTTTGGCTGTGAATGCCATCAGCCGCCACGGTAGAAGGGACTTGCAGCCAGGGCTCAAATATTGACATTTCTTCTGTCTGCCATACGGTGGTTTTCTACCCGATGTTGATTTGCACTGTTTGTTTACTGAAATCACCATAGCAACACATACCGTCGTGCTGGCTTTCTTTTGTAGTCACTGTCTTTCTTACTTTCTTGTCCCGCTATGCCGATTGGTATGACGGTTTTTGCGTCACATTGACTCCTTTACTGCATCTATTGTATGTGGAGCCCACAAGCTTGCTGCTCCACAAAGGGCTGAACTTCTATAATGCGGTGTGAAGTTCAGTCGAGGAGAATGTTATAATAGTGTTTAACATACATATTTGCACAATGTTGTTTGAAACCCACACTGGAGTGATTATCATCTCTCTCTAATCTCAGAGATAATCTGGCACATCTCACTAGGGGGGAGAGAAGAAGAAAAATAAATGCCATATTACATAAAGAGAAGAGACATAGAATGATCACACACACACAGTGTGTTCTCTCTCTACTCCACTGCTTACCTCACTTTTGCACTAACCGTTCAGCAGTTGGTATATCAATATGAAAAGTTGTTGTTATTATGGCTATCTTAAACAAACCATTTCCGTCCTGTCATGATGATGAATGACAACGACCATCTTTGGCTCTTTCATTGACCTCTGTTCCACGAGGCTGCTGAGGGGAGGACGGCTCATAATAACAACTGGAACGGAACCAATAGAATCGCATCAAACACATGGAAGCCATGTGTTTGATGGAAGCCATGTGTTTGATGTATTTGATACCAAGACACTCATTCCACTCCAGCCATTACCACGAGAACATCGTCCCCTATTAATGTGTCAGCAACCTCCTGTTCTCATCAACCAATGGAAGAGTTCTACCACGCTGCCCATAGCTGAACTCTGACCTCTAATAGCTCCACGCACGAAGAGGATGTGTGCGTGTGCATTTGTGTTTACACAGAAGGGGAAAAAGCAAACAGTTCTTACATCCTTAAAAGCCTTATAACGGCATGCATTGTTGCATGTATGGGACCCATATAGGAACAAACACAGCATAGGAACAGAGAGTCACACATCCACAGGAAGTTACATGTTAAGGCAGACTTATATATGGTAACATGAACCAGCCAAAGCTCTCTGTAAAAGACTGACATTTTTAGATCTTTGACTGTGAGTACTGCTATTGCTATACTGTGTATTAAAGAGGAAAGGACAAGGAAGGGGAGTGGGGAGGAAAAGGGGAGAGGGGGAGAGAGGGAGGAAGAGAAAGAGAGAGTTCATTTGGTGAATGAGTTGAGTGCCTGTGCAGCCAGGAGGCCAAAACGTTGTCAAAATAAACCTGCTGGAGTTGAAACATAGGTTGTTCCTTAAAGGTGCACTATGCAAAAATCGCTCCGGCATTTCCTGGTTGCTAAAATTCTAATGGTTTACCTAATTTCAGTTTGTGACAAAAGAAGCAAATATAGTGTAAAGAATCATTGTACCATCTAAACCGCAGTGAAATATATTTTCCATAACCAAAAATATTGTATTTTCAGCTATTTGATGCTGGTGTACAAAAACGAAAGTAAAAGACAAAAACGAAACCTAAGAATGGGATGCATAGAAATAGTGCAAATAGAACAGATCTACCCGCTTCTTAGACTTGATTTCAATGAGAATAACAGATCTATAACTCACATGTCTATGTGCATTTGGTGGGGTCCCAAAAACATACATATATATTGCAGCTTTAAGATCTATGAAGGTCTAGAGTTGAATCAATGTGTGTGTGTGTGTGTGTGTGTGTGTGTGTGTGTGTGTGTGTGTGTGTGTGTGTGTGTGTGTGTGTGTGTGTGTGTGTGTGTGTGTGTGTCCAACCCCAGTCCATCTGCCTCGGACTGGGAGACAGCACAGGCAGTGTGTGAAGCCACAAGCCATCAAAGGTTACCTGGCTGACATAAATCTGAATGTACAGTTTTGCCAACAGACACTGAAAACACACAAAACATATCCCACACACAAACTCAACGACTGCCAGCCTGCCATTCAATTTGTTATTTTGTCATAAAACAATACAAAGCAACGCCTGTAGATGTGTGAGGTGGGCAATGCAAATAAGTTTATGGGAGAAAAAAATAAGTAAAAAATACAATAACACGTTTTATATAATTTGCCTGCTTTTGGAAATAAAATCCACAGTTCACATACTGAAGAACTTCATTCAACCCTCCTCTTTGCTTTCCACAACACCAGGCAGTACCTCCCCCGGTGTTGCCTTGTAACATGAACGAGCTACACTTTGTTATTTCTTTTTTTTCTTCATCATGGACAAATCTCGGTGAAGATCTCGCGAACGGCATTCCATTGCGTTCTGTTTGTTTGATGCGTTGGCGATGATGCGACGCGGTCTTTCACTCACTGAATCATACCCGACTGGATGAAATACCGGTTTCTATATTAAAAGAGGCATTTTGCTGACTTCTCTATTTCTTGTCAAATGCTTGCAGGTATGATTGTTTTGTTTACTCTCCATTTCAATCAGTTCACGTGTTAGGCAGGAATGTATAGACACAGGCCAGGCATTACTAATCAATAATCATCAACTTCAATTTTGACTAGTTGCATTATTTACTTTGCATTGTGATTTTCTATGAGTGATTAGACTACTATGACCATTATGATAAAATGTGATTGTTTTATCACCATTATGCATCACACTATAGCCAATAGGCCTATGTACAGTATTTCCACTAAATAATCATCGTTTCCATATTAATAAAATCATATTTCTGGTCAGGTTCATACCTATGTTGTTCTTTTATCAAGCTATTTATTTTGTAGTCTTGCTGCATTATAATAAAGATTCAGTTGAATGTACGCAAGGCTATGGCAATATTTATAGTTGAAAAACAAACATCAAATGGCCTTAGTTCCATTTTTCAATCATTGTATCGTCAGGTGAAAGCAGGCTATTGTTGGAGCCCAACGTTAGTTAGGCTACTACTTGTCTGAATAAGCCAGTTGCCTATGCCACATAACTGTTCCAAACGTATAACGGACTTCACTACCAGCGCCATCTGCCGGTGAGACCGCTATTGCAAAGATAGGCCTTCAATAACACTAAAGCAGTTTGTGATGACTGTTGGGGATAGAGCACCCTCTGCTGGCCTGAGCCCTGATCTTATCCAGTCACCTATGTCTTTTTTTTAGCTCACTCTTCCCTCTCTCCTCTGTTTCTCAGGCCCTGGTGGAGCAGTGTGATGGGCCCCATTCCCCTGTGTCTGCTGCTCTGTGCCCTGCCCCTGTGTGTTCCTGTCTGGGGGGACCACGGTGACGATGATGATGATAAAGAGTATGGCTGGTCCGTGCAGAGTGTCCCGTTGATTCTGGACAGGCACACAGTGCATCTGCGGACTTCCAAATTTGAGGGGAAGGGTGATGGGGCATGTGGGGAGGAGCAGGGGATGTGTGGGATAGAGTGTCAGAGCGCTCTCCCCCCTCCCGACCAGGCTACGGTGGAGAGCATGCTGGGATACGAGACGGTGTACGAAAACGGCACGCGCACACACACCGATGTCACGCTGCAGGGCCTGAATGAGACGACGTCACGCACACCCTCACACACTCGCAGGAAACGTCAGGTGTACGGCGAGGACGGGCGTTTTGTCATCTCAGACAGCCACTTTACCACCAACTACCCGTTCTCCACGGCGGTCCGCCTGTCCACAGGCTGCTCCGGGGTCCTGGTGTCTGACAAACACATCTTGACGGCAGCCCACTGTGTCCACGACGGGAAGGACTACCTGCAGGGGGTCCGCAGGCTGAAAGTCGGGGTCCTACAGATAAAATCTAAACGAGGTAGGGGGGGGAGGAGGAGAGGTGGGAGGAGAGGTGGGAGGAGAGGAGGAGATGTGGAAAGGGTGGGGAAGGGGGAAGGAGAGGAAGAGGTAGGAGAAGAGGTGGAGGACGGGAATGGGATAGATGAAGAAGGACCGAGACAGGAGCAGAGACGGAGAGGAGGGAGGCGGAGAGGAATGAAGGGAAAGGGGGAGATACAGAACACGGTTCATGGGGAGACCGGCGCAAAGGGAGGTGAAGAAGGGAACACAGAGAAGGAGAGAAGAGGGGAAGGGGGTAGGCAGAGAACGAGAGGTAGCAGAAGTAGCCGTGTACAACGCAGCACAGAAACTAAAAAGCAGCCCTCCTTCCGCTGGACACGCGTGAAACAAATCCACATCCCTAAGGGTTGGATACACACATGGGACGCTGACACTAACGCCGTCGCCCCTGACTATGACTACGCCCTCCTAGAGTTGAAACGGCCAATCAAACAGAAACACATGGAGCTGGGGGTGGCGCCCGCTGCAAAGCCCCTCCCCTTGGGTCGCATCCACTTCTCAGGGTTTGACAATGAGCCAGAGGGAGGACAAACGGAGGGAGAGGGAGAAAAGGTTGTCTATCGCTTCTGTTCAGTGACGGAGGAGTCAGACGACCTGTTGTATCAGCACTGTGACGCCCAGCAGGGGGCGTCAGGTGCTGGCGTATACATCCGGCTCAGACAGGAAGTTGAGGGGTCCAATAAGAGGAAGTGGCAGCGGAAGGTGATCGGAGTGTTCTCAGGGCACCGCTGGGTGGAAGGGGACCGGGGTGAAAAGAGGGATTATAATGTGGCGGTGAGGATCACTCCACCTAAATACGCTCAGATCTGCCACTGGATCCATGGGGATCCCAGCATGTGTAGGAAGGCCTGAGAAGCCAGGGATCTGCTGGATCTGTCAGACTGATCAGAGAAAGAAACAAATGTTAATCTAGCACTTTTCACTAAGACCTCAAAGTGCTGAGATGGTGGTCAACAAACTAGCAAATGGCCAGCACAGACAGATCAGATGGAATAGGATTTTGGATATGGGATGATTTTCATGCTCTGGTCAATCAAACAGAATCCTATCCAGAATGCTAAAAAATCTTTTGAGGTCTCATAACTCTATGGTGCTCTCCAAACACTAACAGGTTTTTCAGTCTTATGTGCCGTTATGTGTTGCTTCCAAGAAATGCCCATTGTGCACATAAAATGGGGGCTAAGATTAATTCCATTGGTGCTAATTTTTACCATCTCTGCATGATTCATAGTTTTGCTATCTGGCTTAAATGTAAGTGTGTCTTTTGTTGAGTATTTCCTAAACATAAATTTAGCTTGTTAAAAATAATTTGTATTTCTTTATATTAAAGCCTATCATTGAATACCAAAAAATGTGTGCTGGACTGAACATCAAGCATGAATGACAACAGTGAAGACATCAGTGTATTTGAATTTTATTGGATCTCAATGGGACTCACATGCAAGTGGGGGAGAGGAGAGGAGTTATGCCATCCAAGAACCAAACAACACTGCCTTCAACCAAATATATAGCAAACATTGTTATCCACATTATTGTATATGATACGTTTTATGTATCTTTTCTTTCTCAACACATTAAGATAGTCACTTTGGAAGAAAACGACACATGGAACATCCAGTGTATATCTGAATACTTTACAGCCAATTAGTTTGTAACACCCCTGGAGCATTGCTACAGGAGACAATACAACCGTACTGATCACTGCACCACAATGACCTTGTGGAAGTGTCCCAATAATGTTTACAAACATTTCCTTGTCTCATTCACTCCATGACCACTGATAGATGTAAGGACTGCATTGTTTCCACCAACTGCCTTTCACCTATCGATTCAATTCAGATAATTGGCCGTTAAGGAAAGGAGACAAGTATATTTAGATTTTTAAAAGTATTTGGATGCAGGCCAGATCAACTTCACTTGACATGCTTAAATGCAGTACCACTTCACACCAACAGGGAGTGCAACAGTAAACACTGGGACTGAGTTTGCATTCAATTCTGCCTTCAAATACAGATAGGGAGATACTGTACAAGGGAAAGGATCTTTTTCGAATCTTGCATTTTTTTCAATCTTACAATTCATAGACATAATTAAAATATATGATACATTTTCTCTCAAAATAAAGACTAAAGAAATATATGTATAATCTATCATTTAAAATATTCAAAAAAACGCATATGTCAATTTGAACAGTCAACAAATGTTGCATGTAACACACAATAAAAAAAACGGACAAAATAAAAACAAAAATTAATTGAATGGTAAATGGAAGTTGTCATATGATTCGTCATCTCGTAAACCCAGATTTGTGATGATACATATTTCAATATTCATCAATATACACCCATAGAACTGTATAAGAGGCTGGATGGATCAATGAATGGAGAGAAGTACAACTAAGTGTTGACTAACGTCAGCAACACAACTCAGTACAGGATTTGATTGGACAGCAAGGGAGGGGATAGGGCAGGGGTCGGCCAGTGAGGTTTACACACACCGAACACAGTCCACGGTTAACAACACATTCCAACTCAGCTCTTTCAGGGAGTACCAGAATTATTCAAAATACAATAGAATTTTTTATGTTACATTTTTTGTCTTAATGTAAGTAAAGGATAACATTGAAGTACACTCACACACACATACACATTGTTTTCTGTATCTATGATTCACATCCACGGTTTGTGCTAAAACATCAGACAGATGGAGGGCGGGGTTACGGGGAAGTCAGAGGGCAGGGGTCGTAATGCTGATGGCTGATTGGCTGAAGGGACTTGGGTGTGACAGGAAGGCGGGGAGTGCACACATCCACATCCATAGAGCTCCAGACACAACGACAACCTCTGGAGAGAAGAGAGAGGAGAGAGAGAGAGTTGATTACCACAATGTTATTCTGTAACTGTCTTATTTCATTTCATTGTGTGCATGTAGTTTGGTGCCACTGTGAGAGAGAGAGCCCTACCTTGGAGGGTTAGAGGGGTTTACATGAAGTCCTTGATGTTGAGGTCATCCAGGGCATTCTTGGGGGGCGGAGGCCTCCTCGGACTCCCGGCCATCCCTGGAGATCCCATCTGTCACAGGAAACACTGTGTCATGGAATAGGTGTGTGGGTGTGTGTGTGTACTCTGTATGTGTACACTGTGTGTGTGTCTTACCGGTGCTCCTGGGGTTGCAGGGGCTCCAAAGCCAGGCCTAACCATGGGCATCATAGGAGCTCCAGCCCCGACCGCCCCGCCCTGAGACAGAGAGAGGAGACAGTCAGACGCTATGGCAGCTACTATCTCTCACAGTGGCACCAAACTACGTGGGCCACCTAATGGGGTCATTGGCCATCTTAGGTGCTCCTAATGGTCCTAGACCGAGGGCGGTGGGGTCTTACCATGCTGAATCCTTGGTTAGACCCCATAAAAGAAGGGGACCCCATTGGAACGTTCTAGGTGTGTGGAGGGGGGAAGAGGAGGTGGGATGTTACTACACAACACAGGCACAACAAAGACAACACTGCAACAGCAAACACACAGACAAATCATTGACACACACACAACACAGACAAAGACATCATTAAAGCAGATTCAACACACAGAGAGAGATCACATAGAAAACGTGGCCTCTAAAATCAGGTTCAGGTGATTTGCTCAAGCAGAAGCATTTGAAGAGCACAGGGTCAGTTATAGGAACACATGGTCAGGCAGACCAGTTTAATCAGCAACTAAATATCTGATTTTCATATCAGTAGTGAGGCTTTGGCTAAATTAACAGCTGAAGCCATGGGGTAATACAGCAATTTTAGACCCTATTGCGAAAGCTTTTTGGCCAAGTGAAGTAATGGTAAGTGCAGCATATTACATTATGAAGCTAAAGGGATCTAATTGCAACTGTTTTGTAGTGTGTTTTGTTTGGACCCTGGAAAGAGGAGCTGTTGCTAAAGAAAGCCAATGGGGATAGAAATAAAGATATATGCAGATAAGCAGGGCATTTTGGGGTCAGCGAAGGGTCAGGTGGCTTGCTCGAGGTCAGAACCATAAGAGAAGAAATGGGAAGTGGTTTTCCAAGCAGCTCCTTGTTTGCGACAAACATCAGCCCCCTCAGAGCTCTCCAGGGGTTATTCCCAATCCTAGTTTTCCCACAAAATGTTCACCCCTTTTAAACCGAACGCCAAACTCCAAATTTCCATTTTCTCAGTGTTGTGATTGGACCACCCTGGAGAGTCAGAGAGGAATGGCGCGTGTAATTGGTTCCATTCCATGCCCGTCACTGCCATGTCGCTGCACTCCATGCTATATGAACCAGACAACATTTACCATTGGAGCGCCCCAACTGGGAGGAGCTACCTGAGGAGTTGACCAGCCTCCCATCGTGTTCTCCCCCCTGCGGAAGAGATCTCAATCAGTCAGTAAGCCAATAGAAAAGGAGAAAGAAAAGACAGCTATAGCCTCCCAAACTTTTAAAATGTAAAGCTCATTGAGCACATGGAAAATGCTATGTGATTGTAATCCATGGCATTAAGTGACATTTCGACACACAAAGAGGCACAGACTCAAAACAGGAAAACTTACGGTTTTTGGGTCCCCATTCCCAGATCTGAGAGAGAGAAAATAAGACATTGGACAATTAATATTTCCCAGTCACAGAATAATGTCCATTCAGTATCTTATCACCTTCGTAAGTAGTATGTAACATGATGTACCTCCACTGTAATGACAATGTACCTAGCAGCGGTGTGTAACTACCATGTAAATTCATGTCTATGCATAGGTGGGCAGCACCATGATGCTGAAATGCTTCAGGCCAAATAGAGAATCACTGTCCTGCGTCTGCTCAGAGACTTACTGCTAGCCATGCTAGCCATAGTGGCGTCCAGGTCTCCTCCCATTGGTTTGACTGGAGACGAGGCTGCCCCTGCCTGGGGCGTCATAGAAGGCATCAACACATCCCCTAGACCATCAAACACTACAGGAGACACGAGGAGGTGGGGGAGGGAGATAGCAATGGGGAGGGGGGAGAAGAGGATGGAGAGGGGGAGAGAGAGAGAAAAGGAAGAGAGAAAGGGGTGAGACAGAGAGGGAAAGGGGAGAGGGAGTGGTGTAAGAAAGAAAGAAAGAAAGACAGAGAGTGAGTGAGTGAGTGAGTGAGTGAGTGAGAGAGAGAGAGAGAAGGGGGAGTGTGAGAGAGAGAGAGTGAGAGGGGTGAAAGCAAGAGAAAGAGAGAGGGGGTGAGATACAGGTTTAGATCAAACAATCACAATAATCCTCTCAGATCATAACAGGAGGTGTCCTCCTTACGAGTGGGATTACTATGATAACATATTGATATTGTCTCCATGTCAACAGTGAGAGTATAGCAAGCCCTCGTACTGATACTCACTATGACTGTGAGGACATTTACTGTGCCTTCACACACACACATATGCAATACACAGTTTAAGTAATGCTCTCCATGTACATGTAATATCAAAAAAGAGTATTCATATTTTGTTTACTTAACACTACTCAATAGTGTTACACTCTTGTGGTGTTATCTAGAACCTAAAAGGTTTATTTGGCTGTCCCCATAGGATAACCCTTTGAAGAACCATTTTTGGTTCCAGGTTGAATCCTTTTGGTTTCCATGTAGAATCCTTTCCACAGAGGGTTCTACATGGAACCAAAAAGGGTTCTCCTATGGGGACAGCCGAAGAACCCTTTGGAACCCTTTTTTCTAAGTAGTATCCTATAAGCTAGATTGTTTGAGATAGGTTATCACCCTCTGTATCTAGGTGGCAGTTAGGATGCAGCCTCTACTCTAGAGTGAGAAAGCACTGCAGCCTAGCCAGTACAAAGCTAAATGGGCGTTGTGATGTGAGCATCTCACACATTGTATATATTAAGCATCTGTCAGAGCAGAGGGAACAGAACAGCAGCAGTGGCTCTCCTACTGCAATGCAGCAATGCACTGTGGGAAACCAGCACATCAATGGGTCAGAACACTCACCCAATCAGAGTGAAGGAAGCAAGCAATGAGCCAGCCCCAGAGCCAGATGGAGAGAGGGTTGAGAGGGTGGATTGAGAGAAAAGAGAGAATGAGAGGATAGAGAGAGTGTGAGAGCGAGTGATTGAGAGCGAGAGACAAATCGCAGAAGGAGAAAAAAGGGTAGGGAGAGGATGGAAGGGTAAGAAGAAAGGGACAGAGTAGTGAAGGGAAAAATAATGGAGTGAGTTAGATGACAAATGTTGCGAGAGAAAGAGAGATGGGGGAGAGAGAGAGTTAAGCCTTAAGCAGTAGTATTTGCAGATCGTCAGTAACATAGCATGCAGGCTAGTGATAGCCATGACCATGAAACAGGGAACATTGCCACGGTAACACAGTTACCAGGGTTACCAAGTGGCTGAGTGAAAAACACTCAGTTGTCTCACACTTTGTTGTCTCTCTCATCAACGGAGTGAGAGAGACAACTAAGGACAGAAGCTAGAACAATAATGACCATACAAAACAGCAGTATGCATGTGGAATGGCCATAAAACCAAGGTACATACAATCAGGATGTATTCATTCAGACAGACACATGTTCATACACATGTGTTCTGCCTGTTGTTACTAATACAAGGGTTATTAAATAAGTCAAATCAAAGAATGATCACTGTATGCAAAATATGGATGTAAAATAATATATAGAGATCGTAAAAAATACACACACAATATGCTTTTAATATATCTACTGTAACTTTATAATGTCAAATATATTTGGCGATGTGGTTACATATTACAGTACAATGGAAAATATTATATGTGGTACAGTTGAAGTCGGAAGTTTACATACGCTAAGGTTGGACTCATTAAAACTAGGTTTTTCAACCACTCCACAAATTTCTTGTTAACAAACTATACTTTTGGCAAGTGGGTTAGGACATCTACTTTGTGCATGACACAAGTCATTTTTCCAACAAATGTTTTCAGACAGATTATTTCACTTATAATTCAATGTATCACAATTCCAGTGGGTCAGAAGTTTACATACACTAAGTTGACTGTGCCTTTAAACAGCTTGGAAAATTCCCGAAAATGATGTCATGGCTTTAGAAGCTTCTGATAGGCTAATTGACATCATTTGAGTCAATTGGAGGTGTACCTGTGGATGTATTTCAAGGCCTACCTTCAAACTCAGTGCCTCTTTGCTTGACATCATGGGAAAATCAAAAAGAAAATCCGCCAAGACCTCAGAAAAAAAAAAATTGTAGACCTCCACAAGTCTGATTCATCCTTGGGAGCAATTTCCAAACACCTGAAGGTACCACGTTCATCTGTACAAACAATAGCACGCAAGTATAAACACCATGGAACCACGCAGCCGTCATACCACTCAGGAAGGAGACATTCTGTCTCCTAGAGATGAATATACTTTGGTGCGAAAAGTGAAAATCAATCCCAGAACAACAGCAAAGGCCCTTGTGAAGATGCTGGAGGAAAAAGGTACAAAAGTGTCTATATCCATAGTAAAACGAGTCCTATATCGACATAACCTGAAAGGCCGCTCAGCAAGGAAGAAGCCACTGCTCCAAAACCGCCATAAAAAAGTCAGACTACGGTTTTCATCTGCACATGGGGACAAAGATTGTACTTTTTGGAGAAATGTCCTCTGGTCTGATGAAACAAAAATAGAACTGTTTGGCCATAATGACCATCGTTATGTTTGGAGGAAAAAGGGGGAGGCTTGCAAGCCGAAGAACACCATCCCAACCGTGAAGCACGGGGGTGGCAGCATTATGTTGTGGGGGTGCTTTGCTGCAGGAGGGACTGGTGCACTTCACAAAATAGATGGCATCATGAGGGAGGAAAATGATGTAGATATATTGAAGCAACATCTCAAGACATCAGTCAGGAAGTTAAAGTTTGGTCGCAAATGGGTCTTCCAAATGGACAATGACCCCAAGCATACTTCCAAAGTTGTGGCAAAATGGCTTAAGGACAACAAAGTCAATGTATTGGAGTGGCTAGCACAAAGCCCTGACCTCAATCCTATAGAAAACTTGTGGGCAGAACTGAAAAAGTGTGTTCGAGCAAGGAGGCCTACAAACCTGACTCAGTTACACCAGCTCTGTCAGGAGGAATGGGACAAAATTCACCCAACTTATTGTGGGAAGCTTGTGGAAGGCTACCCGAAACGTTTGACCCAAGTTAAGCAATTTAAAGGCAATGCTACCAAATACTAATTGAGTGTATGTAAACTTCTGACCCACTGGGAAGGTGATGAAAGAAATAAAAGCTGAAAGAAATATTCTCTCTACTATTATTCTGACATTTCACATTCTTAAAATAAAGGGGTGATCCTAACTGACATAAGACAGGGAATTTTTACTAGGATTAAATGTCAGGAATTGTGAGTTTCAATGTATTTGGCTAAGGTGTATGTAAACTTCCAACTTCAACTGTAGGTGTTCCCAGATGTGGGACCAAGTCATTGTTTTACAAGTCACAAGTAAGTCTTAAGTCTCAACTGTATATTTAAGCAATAACGCCCGAGGGTATCGCCAATATACCACGGCTAAGGACTATATCCAGGCACTCCGCGTTGAATCGTGCATAAAGAACAAACCTTATCCATGGTATATTGCTCATATACCACAAACCTCTGAGGTGCCTTATTGCTATTATAAACTGGTTACCAACGTAATTAGAAGAGTAAAAATAAATGTTTTGTCATACGGTCTGATATAACACGGCTTTCAGCCAATCAGCATTCAGGTTTTGAACCATCCAGTTTATAATTACTGTTATGTGTCTTGCATACAACGTGAATGGGTCATGCATGGTGGGTGTGTCGTGCATGGTGTGTGTGTGTTGTGAATCTGTAGGTATGTTACCTGCCATCAGCTCAGCACCAGAGGCAGCTGCAGGGGCAGCAGGCTTGGTCTCTCCACCAGTGGAGTCTGATAGGTAAAACCAAACCAAACCATACCAGGCCAAGGTGGGCCAAGTCATTAGCAGTGCAGCATGAGGGCAGAGAAGGGTTAAGAAGTCAGCCATCCGCTCCACACTAGGAACGCCAAACAGATAGAGCAGCGTTATCACTTTCAGATAGGACAGTAGACATAAAGAGGTATACACACATACAGTACACACCAATAGAAACTCCGTTGATCCCAATATGCTGTGGCAAGTCTACATCTAAACTAAACGAACTCAGCAAAAAAAGAAACATCCGTTTTGTAGGACCTTGTCTTTCAAAGATAATTTGTAAAGATCCAAATAACTTTACCGAGGCGGTGGCAGGTAGCCTAGTGGATAGAGCGTTGGACTTGTAACCGAAAGGCAAGTCTACATCTAAACTCAGCAAAAAAAGAAACATCCAAAAGTTTGCAAGATCGAATCCCCGAGCTAAAAAGGCATAAATCTGTTGTTCTGCCCCTAATTTGTTCTTAACTGATTTGCCTAGTTAAATAAAATTCATTAAAAAACAGATCTTAATTGTAAATGGTTTAAACATTGTTTCCCATGCTTGATCAATGAACCATAAACAATTAATGAACATACACCTGTGGAACGGTCGTTAAGACACTAACAATTTAGGTAATTAAGGTCACAGTTATGAAAACAGTTACGAAAACTTAGGACACTAAAGAGGCATTTCTACTGACTCTGAAAAACACCAAAAGAAAGATGCCCAGGGTCCCTGCTCATCTGTGTGAATGTGCCTTAGGCATGCTGCAAGGAGGCATGAGGACTGCAGATGTGGCCAGGGCAATAAGTTGCAATGTCCGTACTGTGAGATGCCTAAGACAGCGCTACAGGGAGACAGGATGGACAGCTGATCATCCTCATAGTGGCAGACCATGTGTAACAACACCTGCACAGGATCGGTACATCCAAACATCACACCTGCAGGACAGGTACAGGATGGCAACAACAACTGCCCGAGTTACACCAGGAATGCACAATCCCTCCATCAGTGCTCAGACTGTCCGCAATAGGCTGAGAGAGGCTGGACTGAGGGCTTGTAGGCCTGTTGTAAAGGCAGGTACTCACCAGACATCACCGGCAACAACGTCGCCTATGGGCACAAACCAACCGTCACTGGAACAGACAGGACTGGCAAAAAGTGCTCTTCATTGACGAGTCACAGTTTTGTCTCACCAGGGGTGATGGTCGGATTTGCGGGATCTATTTGGAGGTGGAGGGTCCATCATGGTCTGGGATGGTGTGTCACAGCATCATCGGACTGAGCTTGTTGACTTTGCAACCAATCATAACACTTTGCGTTACAGGGAAGACATCCTCCTCCCTCATGTGGTACTCTTCCTGCAGGATCATCCTGACATGACCCTCCAGCATGACAATGCCACCAGCCATACTGCTTGTTCTGTGCGTGATTTCCTGCAAGACAGGAATGTCATGGCCATCAAAGAGCCCAGATCTCAATCCCATTGAGCACGTCTAGGACCTGTTGGATCGGAGGGTGAGGGCTAGGGCCATTCCCCCCAGAAATTTCAGGGAACTTGCAGGTGCCTTGGTGGAAGAGTGGGGTAACATCTCACAGCAAGAACTGGCAAATCTGGTGCTGTCCATGAGGAGGAGATGCACTGCAGTACTTAATGCAGCTGGTGGCCACACCAGATACCGACTGTTACTTTTGATTTTGACCCCTCCCTTTGTTCAGGGACACATTTTTCCATTTTTGTTAGTCACATGTCTGTGGAACTTGTTCAGTTTATGTCTCAGTTGTTGAATCTTGTTATGTTCATACAAATATTTACACATGTTAAGTTTGCTGAAAATAAACGCAGTTGACAGTGAGAGGACTTTCTTTTTTTACTGAGTTTACTTAGCAACACATACTCAATATGCTGTAGAGAGGACATATAAATTCGCTGTGTCCTGCATGAATACCACAGTTAACAACTTAACTACACTAACAAGATTATGGGTCACCAAAAAAGAGAAATGTTGATGAAGGTGAATGACATGATGAAAATAATCAATTAAATAATCAAATAATACATCAAAATTAAGGATTCTCTGCTCAAGAGATATTTTTTACAAAGGCCACTCATGTGAAGACCGTCGACCAGCAGCAAGGGGCATAGTGAGGGGTTGGGGGAGGGTGTACAGTTACCCACCCCCAAACAGGTCCATGATCACCCCCTTGTCCGTTGGGGGGGCGGAGGAGAGGGGGGCAGGGAGGAGAAGGCATCTGTTGTAAGGGGATGGTAGAGGAGGGTTAGATTGGTACACAATCAGTATACCTGAAATACAATAATTCACATGCACAAATGTACATATAGAAACAGCACTCCAAACACATGCTGAGAAAGACGACAAGGTTTTAGTTTATAATAAATAAACACACTGAGACACAAAGTAGAGTGGAGGAGAAGAGAGAGAGAGAGAGAGAGAGAGAGAGAGAGAGAGAGAGAGAGAGAGAGAGAGAGAGAGAGAGAGAGAGAGTGAGAGTGAGTGAGTGAGAGAGGAAGGACGAGCAGCTGAGGCCCTGCTCAATAGCCTGTAGCAGACCCAGAGAAAATCATTCACAATTCCTTTTCTTCACTGATCAAGGACAAAGAGACAACCGATAAAGAGATGTGAGATGGAGAATGGAGGAGAGGGGAAAAGAGGGCAGAGGGAAAGAAGGAGAAGGGAGGAGAGGAGCAAGGAGGAGAACAGTGAGATGGCGCTAGTCTGGGTACCTGCTCCAAACATGTCAACACTGGGGGCAAGGTCTGATTTGGTGAAGCTTGGATCTGGCATGGAATCAAACATAGCTACAGGGCAAGAAAACACCCACCCACCCACACACACTGAGATGAGAACAGCAGAATACAAACACTGATTAATTAGATGAACAATTGCGATTGAAAGTCAATGCAGGAGCAGAGAGGCAGCAGAATGCTGAATGGAAAGGAAGCAGAGGAACAGAGACATGTGCAAGTTAGCCTCACAAAGAGCAAAGGACACCCAGGAAAAATGCAGTTGACTGAAAAAATGCAGGAGAGGACATGGATTCAGAGTAGAGGACAGGGACGAAAGAGGACAAAAGAAAAGGTTAATAATTACCACACACACATGCGTAAACATTTACCACTCAAGAGGTCTATCGATGGGGTGGTGGGGGGGATGGGTGCTGTGATGTTGGATGAGGGGGCAGAAGGGGGCGCCACTGAGTTAAAGCAGTTGTTCTCCATAGGCATCATGGCAAACAGGTCCAGCCCTGGGCCTACTGCATCTGAGCTGCCACCAGAGGGGGCAAAGGGGTCTTTGGGAGGAGAGAACAGGGGAGGGGATGACAAGAGAAGATGAGGATGTTATGCAATGACCACAACACAGCATAAAACAAAGAGATATATTCTGTTCAATAGGGAAGAGGAGTAGATGCATTTGTCTGAGATTCTGAGGGAGAAGATACAAGCTCAGTTAGGAATTCACAGCTCCATATTCTTTAGAAACAAACAGTAAATGTAAAAAGCAATGAAGTACTGTATGTGATCAAGGGATAATCTGGAAAATATGCATGTCTGATGAAAAATTATAGGAAAAGAACATGATTTGTGAAAAGAGGTGTAGCAGGAAACATCTTTGAAAAGACAATATTAGTAGTATTCATACTCTCTCATTATACTCTCTGGTATACCAATAACCCGTGGTGTAAAGTACTTAAGTAAAAATACTTTAAATACTACTTAAGTCGTTTTCTGGGGTATCGGTACTTTACTATTTATATTTTTTCCAACTTCTACTTTTACTTCATTACATTCCTGATGAAAATAATATACTTTTTACTCCATACATTTTCCCTGACACCCAAAAGTACTTGTTACATTTTGACAGGAAAATGGTCAGATTCACACACTTATCAAGAGAACATCCCTGGTCATCCATACTGCCTCTGATCTGGTGGACTCACTAAACAGAAATGCTTGATTTGTAAATTATGTCAGAGTGTTGGAGTGTGCCTCTGGTGATCCGTCAATAAAAAATAAAAAAAAACATTGTGCCGTCTGGTTTGGTTAAAATAAGGAATTTGAAATGGTTTATACTTTCATTTTTGATACTTTTAGCAATTCCATTCACTTTTAATACTTAAGTATATTTCAAACCAAATACTTTTAGAGCTTTACTCAAGTAGTATTTTACTGGGTGACTTACTTGAGTCATTTTCTATTAAGGTATCTTTTCCTTTACTCAAGTAAAAGTATAATGGTGTATAATGAGGGGATGGCTGCCGTTTTACGGGTTCCTACTGTGCTATTTTGTTAGTTTTTTCGCATTGTTGTAACTCATTTTGTACATAATGTTACTGCTACCATTTCTTATGACCAAAAATAACTTCTGGACATCAGAACAGCGATTACTCACCTCGAACTGGACAAAGATTTTTTCTTTAATGAGTCTAACGCGAAGGATATACTGCTTTGCGGGATGCCTTGTAAGAATTTGCAGACGAGTAGGTAAACCACCACTACCCACCGTATTATTGGCCAACGTGCAATCATTGGAAAACAAACTGGACGATCTACGAGTAAGACTATCTTACCAACAGGACATTAATTCAATTCTGTAATATCTTATGTTTCCCAGAGACGCGGCTGAACGACGACACGGATAATAAATAGCTGGCTGGCTTCTCTGTGCATCGATAGGACAGAGCAGCTACATCTGGTAAGATAAGAGGCGGGGGTGTGCGTTTACTTGTCAAAACAGCTGGTGCGCCATGTTTAATATTAAATACTTCTCAAGGTATTGACAAGCTGAAGACCAAACTATATACCTAAAGAGTTCTCATCTACAGTAGATTATTCGTAGCTGTTTATTTACAACCACAAACCGATGCTGGCACTAAGACTGCACTCAACGAGATGTATAAGGCCATAAGCAAACAAGAATTTCTCATCCAGAAGTGTCACTCCCAGTGGCCGGGGACTTTAATGCAGGCACATTTAAATCCGCAACCAGAGGGGGAAAAAAATAACTCTAGACCACCTTTACTTCACAAACAGAGATGCATGCAAAGCTCTCCCTCGCCCTCCATTGGCAAATCTGACCATAATTCTATCCTCCTGATTCCTGCGTACAAGCAAAAACTTAAGTCGTAATGTCCAGTAACTCGCTCAATACGGAAGTGGTCAGATGACGCTACAGGACTGTTTTGCTAGCACAGACTGGAATATGTTGCGGGATTCATCAAATGACACTGAGGAGTATACCACCTCGGTCACCAGCTTCATCAATAAGTGATTTGACGACAAAGGAAAACCCAGCCGTGAGCCGCCCAGTGACGCAACCCTACCAGATGAGCTAAATGCCTTTTATGCTCGCATCGAGGCAAGCAACACTGAAGCATGCATGAGAGTGCCAGCTGTTCCGGATGACTGTGTGATCACACTCTCCATAGCCGATGTGAGCAAGACCTTTAAACAGGACAACATTCACAAAGCCGCGGGGCCAGACGGATTACCAGGACGTGTACTCAAATGCATGCGCGGACCAACTGGCAAGTGTCTTCACTGACATTTTCAACCTCTCCCTGACCGAGTCAGTAATACCTACATGTTTCAAACAGATCACCATAGTCCTTGTTCCCAAGAAAGCGAAGGTAACCTGCCTAAATGATTACCGTAGCACTCACGTCTGTAGCCATGAAGTGCTTTGAAAGGCTGGTCATGGCTCATATCAACACCGTCATGCCGGAAACTGTAGACCCACTCCAATTCATCTGCCACGCTGATCCTCAACATTGGGGCCCCTCAGGGG
Organism: Brachymystax lenok tsinlingensis; assembly: GCA_030435695.1. Classification (NCBI taxonomy): domain Eukaryota; kingdom Metazoa; phylum Chordata; class Actinopteri; order Salmoniformes; family Salmonidae; genus Brachymystax; species Brachymystax lenok. Next base: position 22,262,970 of record CM059817.1, read on the forward strand.
TGTGTGCTCAGTCCCCTCCGGTACTCCCTGTTCACCCACGACTGCGTGGCCGAGCAGGACTCCAACACCATCATTAAGTTTGCTGGCGACACAACAGTGGTAGGCCTGATCACAGACAACGATGTGACAGCCTATAGGGAGGAGGTCAGAGACCTGGCAGTGTGGTGCCAGAACAACAACCTCTCCCTCAATGTGAGCAAGACAAAGGAGCTGATCGTGGACTATAGGAAAAGGAGGGCCGAACAGACCCCCATTAACATCTACGGGGCTGTAGTGGAGCTACAGTTCATTGGTGTCCACATCACCAACAAACTATCATGGTCCAAACACACCAAGACAGTTGTGAAGAGGGTACAACAACACCTTTTCCCCCTCAGGATACTGAAAAGATTTGGCATGGATCCTCAGATCCTCAAAACGTTCTACAGCTGCACCATCCTGACCGTTTGCATCATCGCCTGGTATGGCAACTGCTCGGCATCTGACCGTAAGGCGCTACAGAGGGTAGTGCGTACGGCCCAGTACATCACTGGGTCCAAGCTTCCTGACATCCAATACCTATATACTAGACGGTATCAGAGGAAGGCCCCAAAAATTGTCAGAGACTCCAGTCACCCAAGTCATAGACTTATCTCTGCAACCGCACGGCAAGCGGTACCAAGTCTAGGACGAAAAGGTTCCTTAACAGCTTCTACCCCCAAGCCATAAGACTGTTGATCAAATTAATAAAATGGCCACCTGGATGATTTGTGTTTACACTGCTGCTACTGGCTGTTTATTATGTAAGCATAGTCACTTTAGAAATGACCTCGACTAACCTGTACCCCCGCACACTGACCCGATACTGGTACCCCCTGTATATAGCCTCGTTATTGTTATGTAATTTTCTTGTGTTACTTTTACTTTAGTTTGTTTAGTAAATATTTTCTGAACTCTATTTCTTGAACTGCATTGTTGGTTAAGGGCTTGTAAATAAGCATTTCACGGTAAGTCTACACCTGTATGCACGGTGCATGTGCATACACAGTGCATGTGACAAATACAATTTGATTTGACGATTGAGTACTTTTTCCACCACTGCCAATAACACACCAGATTTACAGAGTGTAACCAATGAGCTTGCAGATGCATTTTGGGATAGAGTTTACCGAAGGAAAGGAAGCCCCAAGCGAAATCTAGCATGTAGTGGTCAACCACAGTTCTCATAGCAACTTCAGCACCAATCTCCATGGTAACAACATCAGCCATGCCTAGAAACAACCAGCAGCATCACATCTCTAGGGAAACTAGCTACACCCGCCCACAACAATGGAATCAACACACTCTCCATACACAAAAGCAAATATACAAATGGATGCACCAAGCACTGGAACACAGCCAAACACACACATACAAACAACCACAAAAATATATACACAGCCATTTACACAGACAGACGCCACACAGTCACATATATACACATGTCCTGTAACCCACCGGCAGCAGCGTCGGCGGCTGGGGTTGGCGTGGAGGCCGGAGCTCCGCCCTCAGCAGAGGCATCAGAGGTGGGAACAGGGGTTGAAAATGCATCTGATACCCAACACACACAACAGAGAGAGAAGTCGAGGGAACAGGGAAAAGAAACACAAGCCAGAGATAATAAGTCAGTAAAGGAACTTCAGAAAAGGTAGGTCAAGAAGCCACTTAAAAGATAGACTGTGCCTGTAGAGTTTAGAAATACTACTACTATACTGTAGATTAAATACTTATGTCATATCAGGTATACAATATATTAGATTAATATTCTTATTAACAAATTCAGTTTAGATTAGTTACAAAACATTTACTTTGTGGCATGAATGATTGACAGGTGAAGGGGGTGAATGAGAATACAGACAGGAGGCACAGCAGAGTGTATGAAAGGTAGGCTTTAGCTACAACTAAACTATAAAGCAAGCATGGCACAGAGTGAACACAGAAACAAAGCAAGATGTCTCTTAGGCCCGGGTTTCCCAAACTTGGTCCTGCCCCCCCACCCACCCCAACTCATCATCAAGCTTAGATTATTTGAATCAGCTGTGTAGTTCTAGGGCAAAAACCAAAACATGTATCCAGGGGGGGGAACCCAGGTCTGAGTTTGGGGAACCCGGTCTTAGGCGGTAATAAAGAACGTGACTGATTGATAGATTGGCTTTTCTCTGAAGTTGAGGAAAAGCTTTTGGACTATCAAACAAAAAGAAGCATGTGAAAAAGGTATGAGTAGCATGTCTGAGTGTGTCTGCAAGTGTGAACATGCTTGTCTCTGTGTGTATATGTACAGAATGCATACCAGTATGTGTATATGCGCGTTGACTGACATATTCTGACATGTTCTGCAAACATGGTGTGTTTGTTTTGGGGTATCTGTGTCACTGTGTGTATATGCATGTAGAAAACACTGTATGTTCTGTGTGCATGTGGCGGGTTGGTTTGGGTTGAGCTGTCCAGCAGAGATTCTGTTGTAGAGAATTCTCCAGAAGCCCACTAACCTCCCAGCAGATCCATATTCGTCGCACAGGGGGTGGGGGTGGCGGCCGCAGCCGCACTAGGGGGAGGAGCCAGAGAGACTCCTGGCTCCGCAGCTGCAGGGGTGGACGTTACACCAGCGGGAGAGGGGACGGGTTCTACAGCTAGGGTGGGGTCAGGAAGCATGGACTCGCCCATTTCTGCAGGTACCCAAAAGGTGTACCAACCAACCCCAAAACAAGGTACCAACCAACCCCAAAACAAGGTACCAAAACAACACCATGAATCAACCAACAAAATATCCCATTAGAACCAAAGCAACAGAAGAAATCCCATTAGAAAGAAATTAAGGTACCAATTCAACCCAATTTCAAAGAAACAACCAACAAAACATCCCATTAGAACCAAAGATACCAAAAACAAAGTCCACGTATGAACCAAAACCAATAAGGAAATGCGGGGGAGGGAAAGAAAGAAGAGAGAAAGAGAGGGAGAGAAAGAGACTACTTCCTTAGACTAGAGTAGCACTATGAAACACAGTGGGATATACAGAGGAACTGACACATACTGTTAACACACTACAGAGGTTAATACCAGAGGCACTGTGGGATAGCACTCACCTGATCCAAGGAGGTCTGTGGCAGCATCCCCAGAAGAGCATGGGAGAAGGTGATGGGGGAAAAATGCAATTACATGACTGTTAATTAGATAATGTAACTACATTTTAATTAATAATCAAGCTATGTATCAAGTTTTGATGTGGGACATTACCTCCCCAGGATGTAGGGGCTGCTGAGGCTCCTACTGACGGACCAGAGGAGGAGAGAGGGTCCAGATCTAAGAGAGAACTAGAGTGAGATAGAAGGGTGGAGACAGATGGAGAAATGTTGGCAGAGAGAGAGAGGATGAAAGGGGAAATACAGTCTCCCTTATTCACCATTTTATGAAATAAAAATGGAACAGATAGAATCCTAAAATGCAAGAACTGAGGAAATCCCTGAGGAGATGAGGTGATGAGGTAAATGCTGCGGTAGGCAGAGGAAGTGGACACTCACTCTGTGGCTTCTTCAGGTGGCGGCGCTAGGGTGGGCACGGCGGCTGCAGATTTGGCGGGGGTGGAAGTCGGGGACACATTATTGGTAGGGGACCCCTGGAATACAGAGAGAGAAACGTCTATATAAGCATTACATATAAGCAGAAACAGAAAGGCGGTGAAAATAATGTTTAATCTTCCACTCACCTTTGTTGGAGACCTGAAAGAGAAAGGGAATAGTTAATATGACAATTTCATCACAGCTAGATATCACCTTTCAGAGCTGAAATCATATACATTGAAATTACTTATTTTCATGACTTTACAATAAACTCATCTGTCAGACCCCAAAGAAAGTGTTTATGCTCACCCTTCACTGTGATCCCCAATGATGAACAGAAAGGAACAAAGAGAGAATAACTATTAACGTAAAAGATAATAACAGAAAACTGTTTTCAGAACACTATAGTTCTGGGACAGTAAAGAGCCCAAGTTATGAGTCGCCCTCTAGTTTTTCTCACCCTGTCATTTCTCATGTACTATTTTCTCTGTGTAAAGACACCTATGGAGACATTTCCACATTTTAGCTTTCAGAAATGGGTTGGTTAGAGACAGGGTCCTCTTACCCCTTCTTCCCCTCCAAACTGTTCATGTGTGTCTCCAGAGACTCCAGGATGCTGCTGGGAGCCTGAGGAGAGAAGAGAGAACCAATCAGAAACACAGAAACTGCAGGTTTATGGCACAAACTTCCTCATTCCGCCACATGCCAACACTTCAAGTAACGCAACACCCAATTCTATTTCTATGGCAGCACCACATCAGACCCTTGGTTTATAACTCACCACACTATCCCACCTTTGTATAAACTCAATGTCCTGTAGAATGAAGTGTTCAGGAACATTTTACTTACACTCTACCATCTTTTGTGCAAACAGAAGCACACACACATATGCAAACACACACACAAAATGCAGTCAGAAGTGTCAGTCTGTAGAATGATCCCATGCCAACACCCCATCCTCCAAACAGGCACTCTGCCAAGCCACCCTGTGTCTCTATGGTTACCGGGTCCTCAATAGGTTTAAAGGGACAGTCCTCATCATCCGAGTCTACTAGGTCCGTCACCACCCCAGGGTGCAGACACTGGGATCGCAGGGGGTTATGATAGATGAGACATCTCTGTGTGTGTGTGTGTTTGTTAAAACTATTTCATCATCCTTCCAGAGAGTAAGCACAAAAACAAGTGACTTACATAGTTGATGTCAGGAATATCATTTTTGTCCACTCCGACTGTCTGTGGAACAAAACACACACAAGAGACAATTTCACAACCATATCAGTGCATCATTCTATTTGAAGTACAGACAGACACTGTATATGAGGAAGCACTGTGTTAGTTTCATTTGGAGTTAGTTAGAATACCCCCTAATCCGTTAGGAAGTTTCCTTTACCTCAGCAAGCTTCATGAACTCTCCGATCTTGGTGACCCTGGTCAGGAACCTCTTATAAATCTCCAAGGCCTCTTTGCAGTCGCTCTTCTTCATCTTAAAGTATTTCTCTACAGACATTTAACAGTTGTTGTGAAAAATATTATCTGCTAATTGGCTACATGGTGAAAGGAAGTAATTTATATATTAATTGTTGACAAAGAGTCTGTCTCAAATGGCCCCCTATTCCCTTCTACTTTTGATCAGGGCCCATGGGGCTCATAGGGCTCTGGTAACAAGTAGTGCACTATATAGGAAAAATAGTGGCATTTGGTGTGCATCCAATGAAATGTCTAGCTCACCTAATAGATTGATGACCCCATCGTTGTAGGAGGCAAACAGCTTGACCAGATCCTTGAAGAGCAGCAGGAACCCTGCGTTGATGATAGGGTTATTCAGCTCCTTGGGATGGACCTGGGAGAGAGACCATGTTATTTAACCAGTCATGTAGTATAAAAGAAGAGCATCATTTAAGTCAAGCAAAGAACTAATTTATTAAACTCCAGCAATATTCTGCTGTACCGAAACATCACCAATTGTACACCCATACAGAAAGATCAAGGTCAATAGAACAAATAGCATCATTGCTATTGAGAGAGAGAGAGAGAAAGAGGGAAGAGGTATTTAATAGAAGAGAAGAAAAGAGAAAAAGTGAGTAAAAGAGAATGTTAAACAGGAAAATAAACAGTATTCTTTGTGGCCTGACATATATTACAGTTTTCAGCTAAAGACCATAAGTCATCAGAACACAAGTCCCAGACAGACAGACAGACAGCCAGACAGACAGTAGTAACCAAATCAATGGTGACCAGCATGTCCAACTCACATCAAACTCCAGCAGTGTGTCGATCTGGGTCTGCAGGACAGGCATGCCTTTCAACAGCTTTTCTGGAGTCATTGTCCTCATCACCCCCTCAGCACTGAGGTGGAAACACACAGGGAAGACCATGATGAGGGACTTAATAATGAGGTGAATGACAGTATGAGGTGGGCCTCAGTGATGATGTGAATGACAGTATGAGGTGGGCCTGAGGGATGAGGTGAATGACAGTATGAGAGCCTCAGTGATGAGGTGAATGACAGTATGAGGTGGGCCTCACTGATGAGGACCTCAACAATGCGGATGTAAAAGGATTTTGAGAGACAGGGAAGTGAGTGACGCACCCCTTTTTGACTTTGGTGAAGTCGAAAGCCATCTGGCGGTAGGCGAAGGCCCTTTCATTGAGGTAGCGGCCATAACGTCTGATGAACGTAGACATGTCATAGCCTGAGGAACAAATTAAGCATCACATTCACATCACACCAAACATATATCTCCTAATAAATCCAATGGCTAATGACTAAATGCATGTGCTAAACTCATACATTGTTTCATTTAACATCCACTGTTTCATGAAGGAAGAAGTTGATTTAATGCTGTAACACATTAAAGACAGTCTAATCTTATGATTGATCTTGTCGATCAGTTAACTTCAGGCTCTTCAGTTTTCTAAGTTATGCATCTGATTTTAAGGTTTTGAAGGGATTGAAGGGGAGGGATCTATAATGACACCAGGGCAAGACACTGGAGACAAGTGCAAGACATCGGACTTCTAGGGACATGAAGCAGTTTAGTGTGTGTGTGTGTGTGTGTTAGCCTTGGGGGGTATACCGTATATACCGTAAACTGGGGTAATCGGAAAAAGCCACAGGATGGTTTTTCAATACTATTTCTTTGAAGTTTTAAATTTTTTTAACTTTTTAAGTTAATACTTGCAGTCAACAGCAATACGTTAGGAAATGAAGCAGATTGTGTTCTTCATTTCACCTGTCACATTATTTAACATTATGAAAGCTTACCATAGTTCCCCAGAACAGTTTGTTTGTAAATAGCACGACGGGAGAGTCCATCTGTGTATTTGGTTTAACTTGTTAGTTATCTCAGTAAGTGGGTGAATTAATAAGGAGACAGGGTATCATATAGTGTTAGCTTTCTGCCATGTTTGAGAAGTCAAAGCTCTTTGGATGAGTTATCTGGACAGCTGCCACTGCTGCTATCTCCAGAAATCCCAGGATGAGAGTAAGAGGACGGTATGACGATATGAAAATCTGGATACCGTGCAACCCTATTATGTGCGTGTATGCATGTGTTAGTGTGAGTGTTTGTACATGTACTGACAGTACTGTATGTTTAGCGGGGGCACATTGCATGCTTGCTCCTATTCCTCATGTTATTAGCAGTGATGTCCTTTCCTCTTCACAGATGGCTACGGTCTCTTCCTATCCTCCTCTCCTTCTGCTCCTCTCACATCGGATCTACTGTATCTGTTTATGCTCTTAACTGGAAGGGAATCCACCCGTTTCACTCCCCCAACACACACACACACACACAGGCATGCACGCACATACAGTGCATTCGGAAAGTATTCAGACCCCTTGACTTTTTCCACATTGTGTTATGTTACAGCCTTCATCTAAAATTGATTAAATACATTTTAAAAATCTTGATCAATCTACACACAATACCCCATAAAGACGAAGCGAAAAAACAGAAATACCTTATTTACATAAGTATTCAGACTCAGTGCATCATGTTTCCATTGATTATCCTAGAGATGTTTCCACAACTTGATTGGAGTCCACCTGTGATGAATGCAATTAATTGGACATGATTTGGAAAGGCACACACATTGACAGTGCATGCCAGAAGAAAAACCAAACCATGAGGTTGAGGGAATTGTCTGTAGCGCTTCGAGACAGGATTGTGTCGAGGCACAGATCTGGGGAAGGGTACCAACACATTTCTGCAGCATTGAAGGTCCCCAAGAACACAGTGGCTTCCATAATTCTTAAATGGAAGAAGATTGGAACCACCAAGACTCTTCCCAGAGCTGGCCGCCTGGCCACACTGAGCAATCCGGGTAGAAGAGCCTTGGTCAGGGAGGTGACCAAGAACCTGATGGTCACTCTGACACAGCTCAAGAGTTCCTCTGTGGAGATGGGAGAATGTTCCACGTCTGGAGGAAACATGGCACCATCCCTACAGTGAAGCATGGTGGTGGCAGCATCCTGCTATAGGGATGTTTTTCAGCAGCAGGGACTGGGAGACTAGTCAGGATTGAGGGAAAGAACAGAGCAAAGTACAGAGCATAGCTCCAGAGCACTCAGGACCTCAGACTGGGGCAAAGGTTCACCTTCCAACAGGACAACGACCCTAAGCATACAGCCAAGACAACGCAGGAGTGGCTTCGGGACAAGTCTCTGAATGTCCTTGAGTGGCCCAGCCAGAGCCCAGACTTTAACATCGCACATCTCTGGAGAGACTTGAAAATAGCTGTGCAGCGACACTCCCCATCCATCCTGACAGAGCTTGAGAGGATCTACAGAGAAGAATGGGAGAAACTGCCCAAATACAGGTGTGCCAAGCTTGTAGCGTCGTACCCAAGAAGACTCGAGGCTGTAATCGCTGCCAAAGGTGCTTCAACAAAGTACAGAGTAAAGGGTCTGAATACTTATGTAAATGTAATATTTCTGGGGTAGTTTTGTAATAAATTAGCAAACATTTCTAAAAACCTGTTTTTGCTTTGTCATTATGGGGTATTATGTGTAGATTGAGGGAAAAACTATTTAATCCATTTTAGAATAAGGCTGTAATGTAACAAAATGTGGAAAAAGTCAAAAAGGTCTGAATACTTTCCGAAAGCACTGTACACACACACACAAGCAAATTTTTTGGAAAGGAAGTGCATTTACCGTTGGAACCTGTTTTGTCAATAAAGTTGCTGAGGTTGAACAGAGCGGTCCTGGAGGCCAAGTACTGGATGAACCTCTGAGGAAACAGGAGGAAGTAGGCTGACATGGCAAAACCATTATAAAAAACAACAGCAAGAAAATAAAGGCATATTCACTGAAATAATCAGCTACAAACTGAATACTAGTACGTTAGTCCAAAATCGAGAGTATATATTGCAGTGTGGAAAAGAGTGTAAAAATAGCTCTAGACATGCACACTTGTTTTTGATAACCATGTTTCAGAATGAGCAGCATTCCAAATAGCACCATGGACAGCTGTCCGTGGTGCTGAAACAGTCACATTTTATTTTGCTGTGGTGGTGTACTAAGTTACTGTCCTCTGACCTCATTGCCATGGACACACATATGGTGTGTGGTGACGAGGGCCTTGAAGACGACAATCCAGCTGGCGTTGGTGGCCCTCTCAAACAGAGTGTCAGCCATCTGAGGGATGTTCACGTTGGTCGCATTGGTGGCCGAGATCAGATCTGAAACACATAAAGAGGTTAGTTTGTATTGAGGGGAGGCTGTTAGGTTATTATTGATTCACGATCAGTGAAACAGTCAGCCATTTTGAGAGAGTGGAATATAGCAGGATTCATTTTGATTTGAGTTGTAAAATCATGATGAGTAAGTACAATTTAAAAGTGTTAAGACATGCTGACCACCAAGAAAATATGTAATGTGCTGCCATAGCTGATAGTGAAGCCAGCCTCACATCGGGTCGAATGAGTTTGCTTCTGTCTCCAGACTGCTCCATTCATATGCTTTGTATATTTGGAGTATGAGTGCCGGGCTGTGTATTATGTGTGCGTGTGTCATTGCCTGTGTCTGTGTGTGAATGCATCTGTGTGTCTCTGTGTGTCCGTGTGTGTGTGCGCTTGGGTATGGATGTTGGTTCTGCTACTGGAGTGTGTAAAAGCACTAAAATACCCTCGGAGATCTTCACTTCACTATGTACCTCATGGGGCTAAGCATTGCAAACATATATTTAAGAGTCAGGACACACATACAAAGCCTAAAAAAACACACACAAGCAGTGGTAGAGAGGATCCAATACACAGAGAGAAATAGTGCCTTGTCATCATGATCTCCCCCATAGAAGAGAGACTGCCACTCAGACAGACAGGTCTGACTAAGAGCACAATACCCTTTGAAACACATGTCAACTCAGCACTCTGGGAGATAGTACGTGACAGACTAGCTGCTCGGAAGAGAGAGAGAGAGAGGGATTTGAGATATCATCTGGCCTTTATTGTTATCTTTTATCACACATGTCAACCCGGGGGCATCATGCACCTATTATGTTAGAGGGGGCACAAAGTACGAGATGATGGAGGGGGGCCTGGAGAAATTGCTATTGTCTTATTACAGAGTATTCCTTATTAGTATTACAGAGAAATAACAAAAACATTTTAGTTTTATTTATTTATGAAGATGGAACCAATAGGCTACACAGCTTGATCACATTCATAAACAAACATACCTCTGAACAGCACCGGCAGCTCAAATCAAATCAAATGCTGTGTTTCACTCTACATTCTCTCTCCTCCTCCACTGGCGATACCGCACGAACTAGAGTACCTAGCGTCCTGCCTAGGCATCTCTGTGCTCCGTGCACCTTGGAAAGAACCACTTACTAGGGAGAATAGGGGGGTACTCTTTGCCTGGTCCAGTCAGTGTGCCCCCTGCAAAATACTGCTGACATATTTTTTTTAATAATTATAATATATGGGTTTAAAAAATGAAGTTTAGTAATTTATTTAACATCTGACATTTTTGAGGGGCCACGTGCCTTTGTGCCCCCTATGGGCATGATGCCACTGTGTCCACCAACCATCCCTTCTAGGATAGGGAAGGTTGCTACAAGCATAGCCAAACCATGTTTCATTGCTGCCAAAAGCTGGAAGGCTGCAATATAATACATTATTGTCAAATACTGACTAGACTGAAAAGAGAGAGCAAATGCATGAAGAGGAAGGTGTGTAGGTCATTTCAGGATTAAAGATAGAGGGGGCAGGGGCTTTGTCCACAGAATAATATCATCGGTGAGGGGTCTGGTGTGGTGGCCCCTCCCCAACAGCCACACACACACACACGCGATGTGCTAATACCGTCTCCAGTTAACAGCTTTTGTGTCCAGTGTTTGTCTAATGTTGACGGATGTACAGACTGTACATAGAGTCACATCTGGGATATTCAGCAGATAATCTCTTTATCACTTCCTAGAATGATCTTAATAACATCACAGTACAAAGTGACAGGACTGACGACTGACGACATTATTCCTCTATGGACCTGACAAGATTTACATCATATCCTGTTTGGATAGTCCCTGTCCCTGCTCTGCTCTGTTTACACCACAACTCAACCATATGCTCCATCTCAACAAACAACCCTGTTGTGTTTTGTTTATGTGTGGATTTATTTATTTATTTTGCTCTGTGGATTTATATTATTATTTAATGTTAATAGAAAGAAACAAAAATATTTGTGGCACATCACATTCACACATGCACCACAGAGCAGTGTGTGTGTAAGTCTAATGCTGATTGACTGAGCTAAATAAAGACTATTTCAGTAATCCACAGCAGGCAGTAGAGCTCTAAGAATGAACCGGTAGACCCACAGGGGGTATATAGCAATAAAAACAGGACTGTGTGTGTGTGTTCATGCATGCATGCGGGTGTGCGGGTGTGCGCATGCCTGTCTGTGTGTGTTTGTGTGTCTTGTTGTACTCAAACACCAGGGCCTCGTTCCACAGTTGCAATGTAACTTAAGAATTACGATGATCGTACCGGATGCATCGTTATGTACAAACAAACTTTTTTTTAAGAGTGTTTCCCAAGCACATAGAGAGAACGTTTGCTAAGTGCGTCGTTAGACCACGTGTCGATACTGATAGGATGGAAAGAAAAGCAGCGCTGCTCTCTGATCATCTTTCTCCATTCAAATCTTACCTTAACATTAGAATGATTCCACAATACTGATGACAGATCAGCTCCTAGAGAGATATTGTGGTGGCCTATTATGCTTGCCAAATAATAATGCATTAAAGCACAGATTGGGCACATCATTGCGCTCATGTTGTCACACATCATGAAACACATTGAGGCAAAAATTACAGACAGTAGCCTAGTTGCAAAACAGAACAATTGATTATTTATGCTGCAGTAGTTTATGTGTCGGGGGGCTAGGGTCCGTCTGTTATATCTGGAGTATTTCTCCTCACTTATCCGGTGTCCTGTGTGAATTTAAGTATGCTCTCTCTAATTATCTCTCTTTCTCTCTCTCTCGGAAGACCTGAGCATTAGGACCATTCCTCAAGGCCTACCTGGCCTGATGACTCCTTGATGTCCCCAGTCCACCTGGCCGTGCTGCTTCTCCAGTTTCAACTGTTCTGCCTGTTCTATGAACATTTTAAAATCTTGTCCATGTTCTGTTATAATCTGCACCCGGTACAGCCCGAAGAAGACTGGCCACCCCTCACAGCCTGGTTCCTCTCAAGGTTTCTTCCTAGGTTCTGGCCTTTCTAGGGAGTTTTTCCTAACCACCGTGCATTTACACCTGCATTGCTTGCCGTTTGGGGTTTTAGGCTGGGTTTCTGTACAGCACTCTGTGACATCAGCTGATGTAAGAAGGGCTTTATAAATACACATTTGATTTGATTTCATTGAACATGAAATATATTTCAATATGATTGAAATAGCCTATATAGGCCCATGTAGCCTATTCATACAATAAGTATACCGAACACCTTCCTAACATTGAGTTGCACCTTCCTTCTTTGCCCTCAGAACAGCCTCAATTCGTCTGGGCATGGACTCTATAAGGTGTCTAAAGCGTTCCACAGGGATGCTGGCCCATGTTGACTCCAATGCTTCCCACAGCTGTGTCAAGTTGGCTGGATGTCCTTTGGGTGGTGGACCATTCTTGATACACACGGGAAACTGTTGAGTGTGAAAAACCCAGCAGCGTTGCAGTTCTTGACTCAAACCTCTGTGCCTGGTACATACCCCGTTCAAAGGCACTTAAATATTTTGTCTTACCCATTCACCCTCACACAACACAACCCATGTCTCAAGGCTTTCATCACTACTTATTGAAGTGGATTTAAAAAGTGACATCAATAAGGGATCATAGCTTTCACATGGTCAGTCTATGTCATGGAAAGAGCCGTTTTGTATTTTAATGCAGTCATCTCGGTTTTCATTGGAAGCATAATTTTATCCTTCACTTGTTTGTAACAATTTCAAATACTTTGGCAACTTTGTATTTGTAGTCAACTTCGTTCGGCAGTCACAGTCAGACAGATAGAATCAATATGTTCAGCGGAGATCTTTTGTGAACAAAGTGACGTGGAAGGCAAACAAGCATCTAACGATACACTTTAGCTGCTCTACGAGTGGTCTGGATCACTCGTAGATGTGTGAAGGTTTTGCGGAGCCACGTTACTAACCAAAGTTCAGGGAGAACCCTTTTTTTTTTTAATCGACATAGAACCCTTTTGGGTTCCATGTAAAACTCTCTGTGGAAAGGGCCCTACATGGAACCCAAAAAGGTTCTACCTGAAACCAAAAGGGTTCTATCTATTTTCTTCTAAGAGTGTACAACTAGGGTTGGATTGAAAACCTACATGAAGGCATCTCTCCAGCAACAGGGCTGGAGAGCCCTGGGCTACACTGACCACTGCACCAGTGATTGTTAAGCCTGTCCAGAGGTATCAGCTCTCGACAAGCTCCAGCAACAATGACTGACTAATTAATTGACTGACTAGATAATTGAAAAGGCATACACACATAAATACATCCACGCACAAACACACACAGATATTACGATGTGTTCATGCATAGAAACATGCATGAGGGTTTAGGCTACACTGACCACTACACCATTGATTCCTGTCACATCACAGACTACATAGGCCTACATCTTCAATGTCTTTTTAATCCCATATAGCTCAGAGTTGACTGCAAAATGACTGCAAGTGTGCATCAAGGTTCAGAAACCACGGCACCACATCAGACAGCGACTGGCTGTCAGTTTGAAGTTTTATCGGTGTGGATTGCGAAAATCTCCAGCTACTTCACAAGCTGTTTTAGCTTGGCCCAGCCATGCGCGCCTTCGGAAATATCTTCCCTGTTAGCTAGTGAGAGCTAGTGATAGTGATGCACAAGCTAGGCCTATTTGAAACATTGGGATCTACTGGCAGCATTAACCACCAGATTCAGAAGCTTGAAATGCCCGTTATAAAGAATTATAGAATTTAAAAATATATATATAAAAACATAATTAATGAATGTTTTTATTTTTGTTCGTTTTGCTGTCAAAGATAGATTTAGAATACTTTGTTTTTCAAGTGCTTTTATTTCAGTTTCTTAAATAGTTTTCCTAATTTGATGTCAGGCTCTTGTGTAGCTGGTGCATAAAGTCAGGTGCAGGAGAACAGTACTGAGTGAGCAAAAACTTTACTCAAACAAATATACATGCTAAATGCGTAAATACAAATAAACATGCCAAACGCAAAACAGGCGAGGCATATAATAACTGCACCAGCCGGAAAGAAACGGCTTCACAATAAACAATCACACACAAGGACATGGGGGAAAACAGAGGGTTAAATACACAACAGATAATGATGGGGAATGCAAACCAGGTGTGTGAAAAACAAGACAAGACAAATGGAAAATGAAAAGTAGATCGGTGATGATTAGAAGACCGGTGACGTCGACCGCCGAATGCCGCCTGAACGAGGAGGGGAACCGACTTCAGTCGAAGTCGTGACATTTGAGTTTTTATTTTATTTTCAGTTTTTGTTTACTATAATAACCTTGTTGCTGATGACACGACAGTTGTAGGCCTAATTACCAACAACACTAGACAGACTACAATGTGAAGCAAAATAAGGAGCTCATCGTGGACTACAGCAGACAGAAAAGGTAGAACAACCCTATTCACATCGACGGGCCGCAAGTTCCTTGGTGTGCACATCACTGAGGACCTGAAATGGTCCCACCACACCGACACGGTGGTGAAGAAGCCGCAATAGCGACTCTTCAACATCGGGCAGCTGAAGAAATTTGGCATGGCCCCTAAGATTCTCACAAATGTCTACATATACACCATTGAGAGCATTATGTTGGGCTGAATCCCTGCCTGGTACGGCAACTGCACCGCCCTCTGGAGAGCTATGCTGTTGAGGGCGGTGCAGTTGCCGTACCAGGCAGGGATTCAGCCCAACATAATGCTCTCAATGGTGTTTTCTTGAAAGCGTATGACCAAATAAGCTATTTTTGTCTAAAGTACTATTGGCTTTGAGTCAGGAAATGTGTACTTTTCCACATAAAACATTTGCGATTATTTTAGATCATTATTTTATGTAGCCGACTGCCACAGCAGCGGAGATGGGTAACAACTGCGCATGAGCGACCTCGTGGGTTAGACCCTGCTGCGTAGAAACATCATGATACACGTAGGTACACATTTCCTGACTCAAAACAGATACTTTTTTTTTTAAATAGTTCATTTGCCTGTACACTTTCAATAAAACAACGAATTTGTTCCCACTGCAGATTTTTGAATCATGAATTCACTGGTAACAGAGCAGAGCGAGGCCTGCATCCAGCAATGGCACGAGTCACATGACCCATTTTTCCAGCTGTTTCAGTGCAGCACTACTGGGAGAGAGAGAGAGGGAGAGGGCAAACTCCACTGAACTAGTTTCAATGTACAGTGGGAAAGTATCCAGACCCCTTGACTTGTTCCACATTTTGTTACGTTACAGCCTTATTCTAAAACAGATTTTTTTTAAATCCATCATCAATCGACACACAAAACCGCATCATGACACAGAAAAACTGTTTTTTAGACATACATTTTTTTTATAAAAAAAATAATTAAAACTGAAATATCACATTTCAATAAGTATTCCCTTTACTCAGTACTTTGTTGAAGCACCTTTGGCAGCAATTAAAGCCTCAAGTATTCTTGGATACGACGCTACAAGCTTGGCACACGTGTATTTGGGCTGTTTCTCCCATTCTTCTCTGCAGATCCTCTCAAGCTCTGTCGGGTTAGATGGGGAGTGTGGCTGCACAGCTATATTCAGGTCTCCTCAGAGATGTTCGATCGGGTTCAAGTCCGGGCTCTGACTGGGCCACTCAAGGACATTGAGACATGACCCAAAGCAACTCCTGCTTTGTCTTGGCTGTGTGCTTAGGGTCGTTGTCCTGTTGGAAGGTGACCTTTGCCCCAGTCTGAGGTCATGAGCGCTCTGGAGCAAGTTTTCATCCAGGCTCTTGTTTCTCATGGTCTAAGAGTCCTTTAGTTGCCTTTTGGCAAACTCCATGCGGGCTGTCATGTGACTTTTACTGAGGAGTGGCTTCCATCTGGCCACTCTACCATAAAGGCCTGATTTGTGGAGTGCTGCAGAGATGGTTGTTCTTTTGGAAGGTTATCCCATCTCCACAGAGGACCTCTGGGGCTCTGTCAGATTGACTATTGGGTTCTTGGTCACCACCCTGGCCAAGGACCTTCTCCCCTGATTGCTTAGTTTGGCCGGGCGGCCAGCTCTAGGAAGAGTCTTGGTGGTTCCAAAGTTCTTCCATTTAAAAATGAATGATGGAGGCAAATTATATTTTTTTTTAAATAAAAGAATGATGGAGGCTACTGCGTTCTTGGGGATATTCAATGCTGCAGAAATCATTTGGTACCCTTCCCAGATCTGTGTCTCGTCACAATCCTGTCTCGAAGCTCTACGGACAATTCCTTCGATCTCATGGCTTGGTTTTTATCTGAAATGCACTGTCAACTGTGGGACCTTATATAGACAGGTATGTGCCTTTCCAAATCATGTCCAATCAACTAAATTTACCACAGGTAGACTCCAATCAATTTGTAGAAACATCTCAGGGATTATCAACGGAAACAGGATGCACATGAGCTCAATTTCGAGTCTCATAGCAAAGGGTTTGAATACTTATGTACATAAGGTATCTGTTTTTTATTTTCATAAATATATATATTTTTTCATCCATTTTAGAATAAGTCTAACGTAACACCATTTGGAAAAAGTCAAGGGGTCTGAATACTTTTCGAATGCGCTGTATGGAACCACTTCGAAGTTTCTGGATTTTCGGTAAACTTCTCAGAGCCATGGTCTGTTCAGTCTGCTACCATCGAGCAGACAGAGACGGTACAGGTGCATCAGAGCCGGTGTTGTACCGAAAATATCCCCTGACAAACCCCCTTCGCGTTCTTCATTGCTGCGACTTGCTTGCTAGTTGAGATTTCTCCTCTTCACTACATTGTCAGTTTAGCCTACATTTCACTGATCTTAGTAGCAGAAAGTATTTTTGTCTGCAGTTTTCGGTTCGGCTATTTGTTTCAAGCGTATGTGGCGGTTGTAGCTTGTATGGCGCTCTGGGCGAACTCCCCCCTTCAGCGCCCACCCCCGGCAAGATGCCGCCAGTACCTAAATCCGTTACAGATTCGTATTAGTCTATAAATAAATCTCTTTGCCTCTTATTCAACTAGTATTTTTGTAAGTGTAAGGATAATCATTCAGCCATAGTTCTGAAATGTTTATTGGTCAAAATTAAGGAAATTAGAACAGGGGGTAGAATTCTGGAAGGGGGGAGATTTTCGGCACAACACCGGGACCGAGAGACTGAGAAACAACTTTTATCACAAGGCCATCAGACTGTTGAACAGCCATCGGCTACCTGCCCAGTACTCAGCACTGCACCTTGAGGCTAATGCCGCATGTATATTTAAGTGATAATGTCAGAGAAGCCAGTGTTTGGAGGATATATTGGCACCGGTGTTGTTCGGCCTGAGACGAAGTCGCGGCAAACCGTGCCAATGTATCCTCCAAACACCGGCTTCGAGGGCATTATCCCTTTTATACAACGGGTTACCAACATATTCAAATAATCATGTCAAAAAGTGCAGCCACAATAACAGAAAAGTAGTTTCATTTGCATTTGTTTAAGCTGCTTTCCAGTGACATTTATTTGGACACATCCGTAACAATGAGCTAATGGGGTGCGATTTCACCACAATTTAACCACTTGAGATGGAAAAATATTTTTGCAAGTTTAACATGTGCTCTTTATGACAGAATGTTAAAAGGAGGTGAAATCAAAAGGTTACATTTCTCCAAAGGCACCAAATTGGTGGAATGACCCTACTACTGTGCTTACCATTATCTTTTCCAAATTATATACTGTCTATACACATCACATATTTATATTATGGATTCTCACACCTGCCTACTCTAATATATCTAATTTGGATGGTTATTTCTTGATTTATTTGTTCTATTTTGTTGTTGTTGGTGTGTGTGTGTGTGTATCTGTATTGTATTTGCGAGACATTCTACTGTACTGTTGGAGCTAGTAACAAACATTTCGCTGCACCTCTTATAACACCTGCAAGTCCTTGTACCGACCAATAAACTTTGATTTGATTAGAAAATGTAATTCCAAGGATATGTATGCTTTTCCCTAAAATGACTATCTGTCATATCACTTGTTTGTCCTCCACTGTGCCTACCCAGAACCCCCCTCTGTCATTAGTATCACCCCCTGAGTCTCTGAGCCTCTCTCCAATCTGTTTCCACAGCAACCGGACTGCCCCTCAAGGGTCAGCAATCATAACACAATGACAAAGGAGAACAAGATCTATATTCTCCAAAAGAATGGCTTCACACAAAGACTAGAGGGGTTTAGATGTTTGATGTATCATCACAGCGGCAAATTGATGTCACCGGCAAAGTGTATAGGGTCAATGAGATATACAATATTCTTATTCCATGTCTTTGTCTAGGCCTAGGGCATTATTTGTGGAATCTGTGTTATGCAAACACATAAAGGGCAAACTATATGTAATATATATAATATGTAAAGTAGAGATACCCTTCCATATCATTATCCCTGAGGAGAAGACAAAATAATATGCCCTACCAGTGTTTCCCTTAATAAACGTAGGTTAGGCAGAGCCCTTGCCTGAAAATGTTGACCTAATTGAATGTTTTGGTGTTTAAAGCCTTGAATTTTGCCTTGAGGGCATTAGCTACTTGGCAAGAAAATAATATAGGGAGAACAGGGTGCCCTATATTCATCTAGTTTGTTGAATGGCCCTGGAAATGGGTATACTGAATCATTAACCCTAAGTCAAGAGACAAGCTATCTATGTCACAACAAAGGGAAGCCATCTACAGGTGTAGGATCTTAATTTGACCTATATTGTCAAAGAAAAATAATCCTGCAGCAACAGGATTTGAACGTTTAGTCCGTAATGTTGCTTGATTGGTGGTTAGGCTATTAGCTGGCCAAAATTAGGCTACATGAAAAGTGCAATACGATTAATATAACCATGTTTATGTGTGGGGTTTTCCAGTGAATTTATGTCAATCATGAAGATCTGCATTCCTGCGGTAAAATATTGTTACAACTAGCCCTTGATCATGACTCTCAGTTCCCTTACATTAAACATAAAAGTCATTGGACAAAGGCGTCTTCTGTAGGGGGGAGTTTTGTTAAAACAGACGGAAGACAGAGTATACTACCTGTGCTTATTAGTAATCTGCGTCTCCGATACCTGTGTGTAAACGGAAGATAGACTCCACAAACATGGTGTTACTGAAAAATACTGTTGGCTGCAACTGTTTAAAAACCACTTAAAACAGTGTACAGTAAGTGTATTTTGAATTTGTGATTTTTTTTTTATGTGTTATGAAATTAGAGGGATTTATGGTTCTAGAACCGTATCACAATTGAGAATCGATTCACGTTTAGATGGAGTATTTGGCTGTTTTGGCTTCCAGAGCAAATTCACCCTTTAAATGGAACATGTAAAGTCCTTGGACGAAAGTGTATCGTTAGGCTCCTTTAGTCCATTATTGGGTTACCTTACACCTGGATAAAGACAGGAGCCATTTGCATTGTGCTTGTTCAATCATCTGGTTAAAATATGTTAAAAACAAACTGTACATATGTAGAATCTTAATTTGAGCCAGTTTGCTACAGCAGGACAATAATCCTGCAACAGTTGCCCCTGTTTGATGAGCTGGCACTCTCATCGTTGCCACGAAATACCAACTCCTGTTTACCTAGGTAGCACGTAGCATATTTTTTTTCTTTCAAAATCTCAGTTCTCTTTTACCTTTGCATTATGCATGTTGATGTTCAATCTCCGTAGTTCATTCAATGCCAGATCTATCCATGAGCTGCTAAATGCCTTAAGAGCTATCTGGCTTTGGATGTGAGACACAGATTTCTCATGCTTGTTGAGTGCTATAGGCAAGTTGTTCAAGTCACTGTAACTGGCTCTTGTCCACACGCTGTCGCTGGTGGAGAACAGCAGGCAGGGGAAGAAGTAGAGTCGGCTGCTAGCAGTGCAGCCACAGAGCCAGTCTTACCGTTGATGCCACTCAGACAAATAATATTTTCTTCCTTTGATGTAGGTCCCTAAGCTCAGGTGTTGGTCTTTCATCCCTTATCACCCCCTATTTTGATAGAAAATCCAACTTTGAGAACTGTTTCAGATGCAATATGTTAGCCATCCCTCCTGATCAGCTTCCTTTAGCTAGCAGTAAAACGAACATAAACTACCAACGTGACATTCAAAACTGTACTATCTTATGCTCCACGGAGTCGTGGATGAACGACAACATCATCAACATACAGCTGGCTGGTTATACGCCGTATCGGCAGGATAGAACAGCGGCATCTGGTAAGACAAGGGGCGGCGGACTTTGTATTTTTGTAAATAACAGCTGGTGTACGATATCTAAGGAAGTCTTGAGGTTTTGCCCCGCCTAAGGTAGAGTATCTCATGATAAGTGGGGTGGCAGGTAGCCTAGTGGTTAGAGCGTTGGACTAGTAACAGAAAGGTTACAAGATCAAATCCCTGAGCTGACAAGGTTAAAATATGTCGTTCAGACCCTGAACAAGGCAGTTAACCCACTGTTCCTAGGCCATTATTGAAATTAAGAATTCGTTCTTAACTGACTTGCCTAGCTAAACAAAGGTAAAAGAAATAAGCTGTAGACCACAGTATCTACCTAGAGAGTTTTCATCTGTATTTTTTGTAGCTGTCTACATACCACCACAGACTGATGCTGGCACTAAGACCGCACTGAATGAGCTGTATTCCGCCATAAGCAAACAGGAAAAAGCTCACCCAGAGGTGGCGCTCCTAGTAGCCGTGGACTTTAATGCAGGGAAACTTAAACCCGTCTTACCAAATTTCTATCAGCATGTTAAATGTGCAACCAGAGGGGGAAAAAACTCTGGACCACCTTTATTCCACACACAGAGACGCATTCAAAGCTCTCCCTCGCCCTCCATTTGGCAAATCTGACCATAATTCTATCCTCCTGATTCCTGCTTACAAGCAAAAATTTAAGCAGGAAGCACCAGTGACTCGATCAATAAAACAATGGTCTGATGAAGCAAGTGCTACGCTACAGGACTGTTTTGCTAGCACAGACTGGAATATGTTCCGGGATTCCTCCGATGGCATTGAGGAGTACACCACATCAGTCATTGGCTTCATCAATAAGTGCATCGATGACATCGTCCCCACAGTGACCGTACGTACATACCCAACCAGAAGCCATGGATTACATGCAACATCCGCACTGAGCTAAATGCTAGAGCTGCCACTTTCAAGGAGCGGGACTCTAACCCGGAAGCTTATAAGAAATCCCGCTATGCCCTCCGACGAACCATCAAACAGGCAAAATGTCAATACATGACTAAGATCGAATCGTACTACACTGGCTCTGACGTTCGTCGGATGTGGCAGGGCATGCAAACCATTACAGACTACAAAGGGAAGCACAGCCGAGAGCTGCCCAGTGACACGAGCCTACCAGATGAGCTAAACTACTTCTATGCTCGCTTCGAGGCAAATAACACTGAAACAAGCATGAGAGCACCAGCTGTTCCGGAAGACTGTGTGATCATGCTCTCCGCAGCCGATGTGAGTAAGACCTTTAAACAGGTCAACATTCACAAGGCCGCAGGGACAGACAGATAACCAGAACGTGTACTGCGTCCATGCGCTGACCAACTGGCAAGTGTCTTCACTGACATTTTCAACCTCTCCCTGTCAGAGTTTGTAATACCAACATGTTTTAAGCAGACCACCATAGTCCCTGTGCCCAAGAACACTAAGGTAACCTGCCTAAATGACTAGCGATCCATAGCACTCATGTCTGTAGCCATGAACTCACATCCACAATAAGATAGCCAGCCTGCCAGCTTAGTGGAGTCTGCCACTAGCACAGTCAGTGTAGTCAGCTCAGCTATCCCCATTGAGACCGTGTCTGTGCTTCAATCTAGTTTGGGCAAAACTAAACATGGCGGTGTTCGCCTTAGAAATCTCACTGGAATAAAGACCTCCATTCCTGTCATTATTGAAAGAGATTGTGATATCTCACATCTCAAAATAGGGCTACTTAATGTTAGATCCCTCACTTCCAAGGCAGGTATAGTCAATGAACTAATCACTGATCATAATCTTGATGTAATTGGCCTGACTGAAACATGGCTTAAGCCTGATGAATTTACTGTTAAATGAGGCCTCACCTCCTGGTTACACTAGTGACCATATCCCCCGCGCATCCCGCAAAAATGGAGGTGTTGATAACATTTACAATAGCAAATTTCAAACAAAAAAACGACTGCGTTTTCATCTTTTGAGCTTCTAGTCTATGCAGCCTACTCAATCACCTTTTATAGCTACTGTTTACAGGCCTCCTGGGCCATATAAAGCATTACTCACTGAGTTCCCTGAATTCCTATCAGACCTTGTATTCATGGCAGATAATATTCACATTGTTGGTGACTTTAATATTCACATGGAAAAGTCCACAGACCCACTCCAAAAGGCTTTCGGAGCCATCATCGACTCAGTGGGTTTTGTCCAACATATCTCCAAACCTACACACTGCCACAGTCATACTCTGGACCTAGTTTTGTCCCATTGAATAAATGTTCTGGATCTTAATATTTTTCTTCATAATCCTGGACTATCGGACCACCATTTTATTACGTTTGCAATCGCAACAAATAATCTGCTCAGACCCCAACCAAGGATCATCAAAAGCCGTATTATAAATTCTCGGACAACCCAAAGATTCCTAGATGCCCTTCCAGACTCCCTCCACCTACCCAAGGACGTCAGAATACAAACATCAGTTAACTAACTGAGGAACTCAATGTAACCTAGCGTAATACCCTAGATTCAGTTGCACCCCTAAAAACAAAAAACATTTGTCATAATAAACCCTCACTGCTGCTCGATCATCCTATTTATCCAACTTAATTGAGGAAAATAAGAACAATCCTACATTTATTTTTGATACTGTCGCAAAGCTAACTAAAAAGCAGCATTCCCCAAGAGAGGATGGCTTTCACTTCAGCAGTGATAAATTCATGAACTTCTTTGATGAAAAGATCATGATCATTAGAAAGTAAATTACGGACTTCTCTTTAAATCTGCGTATTCCTCCAAAGCTCAGTTGTCCTGAGTCTGCACAACTCCGCCAGGAACTAGGATCAAGGGAGACACTCAAGTTTTTTAATACTATATCGCTTGACACATTGATGAAAATATCATGGCCTCTAAACCTTCAAGCTGCATACTGGACCCTATTCCAACTAAACTACTGAAAGAGCTGCTTCCTGTGCTTGGCCCTCCTATGTTGAACATAATAAACGTCTCTCTATCCACCGGATGTGTACCAAACTCACTAAAAGTGGCAGTAATAAAGCCTCTCTTGAAAAAGCCCAACCTTTACCCAGAAAATATAAAAAAATATCGGCCTGTATCGAATCTCCCATTCTTCAAAAAGAAAAAATGAAAAAGCTGTTGCTCAGCAACTCACTGCCTTCCTGAAGACAAACAATGTATACGAAATGCTTCAGTCTGGTTTTAGACCCCATCATAGCACTGAGACTGCACTTGTGAAGATGGTAAATTACCTTTTTATGCCGTCAGACCGAGGCTCTGCATCTACCCTCGTACTCCTAGATCTTAGTGCTGCTTTTGATACCATCGATCACCACATTCTTTTGGAGAGATTGAAACCCAAATTGGTCTACACGGACAAGTTCTGGCCTGGTTTAGATCTTTTCTGTCTGAAAGATATCAGTTTGTCTCTGTGGATGGTTTGTCCTCTGACAAATCAACTGTAAATTTCAGTGTTCCTCAAAGCTATGTTTTAGGACCACTATTGTTTTCCCTATATATGTGTTTCAGACATAAGGAAGTGGATTGCGGCAAATGTTCTACTTTTAAACTCGGATAAAACAGAGATGCTAGTTCTAGGTCCCAAGAAACAAAGAGATCGTCTGTTGAATCTGACAATTAATCTTGGTGGTTGTACAGTCGTGTCAAATAAAACTGTGAAGGACCTTGGCGTTACTCTGGGCTGATTTCAAGGTTTTACTGCTAACCTACAAAGCATTACATGGGCTTGCTCCTACCCATCTTTACGATTTGGTCCTGCTGTACATACCTACATGTATGCTACGGTCACAAGACGCAGGCCTCCTTACTAGAATTTCTAAGCAAACAGCTGGAGGCAGGGCTTTCTCCTATAGAGCTCCATTTTTATGGAATGGTCTGCCTATCCATGTGAGAGACGCAGATTCGGTCTCAACCTTTAAGTCTTTATTGAAGACTCATCTCTTCAGTAGGTCCTATGATTGAGTGTAGTCTGTCCCAGGATTGTGAAGGTGAACGGAAAGACACTGGAGCAACAAATCGCCTTTGCTGCCTCTGCCTGGCCAGTTCCCCTCTCTCCACTGCGATTCTCTGCCTCAAACCCTATTACAGGGGCTGAGTCACTGGCTTACTGGTGCTTATCCATGCCATCCTTAGGAGGGGTGCGTCACTTGAGTGGGTTGAGTCACTGACGTGATCTTCCTGTCCGGGTTGGCGCCTCCCCTTGAGTTTGTGCGGTGGGGGAGATCTCCGTGGCATATACTCGGCCTTGTCTCAGGATGGTAAGTTGGTGGTTGAAGATATCCCTCTAGTGGTGTGGGGGCTATGCTTTGGCAAAGTGTGTGGGGTTATATCCTGCCCGTTTGGCCCTGTCCGGGGGTATTGTCGGACGGGGCCACAGTCTCTCCCGACCACTCCTGTCTCAGCCAATAGTTTGTGTCGGGGGGCTAGGGTCAGTCTGTTATATCTGGAGTATTTCTCCAGTCATATCCGGTGTCCTGTGTGAATTTAAGTATGCTCTCTCTTTTTCTCTTTCTTTCTTTCTCTCCCTAGGAGGACCTGAGCCCTAGGACAATGCCTCAGGACTACCTGGCCTGATGACTCCTTGCTGTCCCCAGTCCACCTGGTCATGCTGCTGCTCCAATTTCAACTGTTCTGGCTGCGGCTATGGAACCCTGACCTGTTCACCGGACATGCGACCTGTCCCAGACCAGCTGTTTTCAACTCTCTAGAGACAGCAGGAGCGGTAGAGATACTCTAAATGATCGGCTATGAAAAGCCAACTGACATTTACTCCTGAGGTGCTGACCTGTTGCACCCTCGACAACCACTGTGATTATTATTATTTGACCCTGCTGGTCATCTACATTTGAACATCTTGGCCATGTTCTGTTATAATTCCCGGCACAGCCAGAAGAGGACTGGACACCCCTCATAGCCTGGTTCCTCTCTAGGTTTCTTCCTAGATTTTGGCCTTTCTAGGGAGTTTTTCAGAGCAACCGTGCTTCTACACCTGCATTGCTTGCTGTTTGGGGTTTTAGGCTGGGTTTCTGTACAGCACTTTGTGACATCAGCCGATGTAAGAAGGGCTTTATAAATACATTTGATTGATTGATTGATTGATTGATGAAGTGCTTTGAAAGGCTGGTCATGGCTCACATCAACACCATTATCCCAGAAACCCTAGACCCACTCCACTTTGCATACTACCATAACAGATCCACAGATGATGCAATCTCTATTGCACTCCACACTGCCCTATCCCACCTGGACAAAAGGAACACCCAGAGGTGTGGACTCGAGTCACAAATATGATGACTTGCAACTCGACTTTGACTTTAACATGGACTTTGACTTGGACTTGAGCCTTTTGACTCGAACTGACTTGATACCCTCCCCTAGCCCTAAAATGATGCTATTTAAAAAAGTGTGCAGCGCATCTACTCTTCATTTAACGGATTACAGTTTGAATCGGACAGCAGCCAATCAAATTGTGCAAGCTGAGAAAAAAGTTGCCCTTGGCAGTGCAGAGGAACGTCGGCGGGTGAATTCAGATGGAGCCCTTGGAAAGATGATACCCAAAAGTATTATTTTTTGATATAAAGACTACGCTGTATCAACAAAAAATGGATTGCAACTTGCAAAGCATGCGGGAAGAAAATGACAGATGGAGGCGCAACAACTTCTTTCTTATGGCTACCCAAGTATTTCCATGGAAATATAAAGTTTATTTGGACAGTAATAAATATATTTTTAAAAGCATTCATGATTTGCGTAAATGTAATATACTAACTATTACTCTTGTTAAAAATATGAAATGGTATTACATTTAGTGAAGAGCACATTATGAACACATTAAACTCAAAGTTTAGGACTTTAGACTTGTTGGTCTTGACTTGAGACTTGACTCGGACTTGCAAGCCTCCCCCTTTTTCCTCCAAACATAATGATTGTCATTATGGCCAAACAGATATATTTTTGTTTCCTCAGACCAGAGGACATTTCTCCAAAAAGTACAATCTTTGTCCCCATGTGCAGTTGCAAACCGTAGTCTGGCTTTTTTATGGCGCTTTTGGAGCAGTGGCTTCTTCCTTGCTGAGCGGCCTTTCAGGTTATGTCGATATAGGACTCGTTTTACTGTGGATATAGATACTTTTGTACCTGTTTCCTCCAGCATCTTCACAAGGGCTTTTGCTGTTGAGCGGTATGACGGCTGCGTGGTCCTATGGTGTTAATACTTGCGTACTATTGTTTGTACAGACAAACGTGGTACCTTCAGGTGTTTTGAAATTGCTCCCGAGAATGAACCAGACTTATGGAGGTGTAAATTTTTTTCTGAATTCTTGGCTGATTTCTTTTGATTTTCCCATGATGTCAAGCAAGAAGCAGCGAGTTTGAAGGTAGGCCTTGAAATACATCCACAGGTACACCTCCAATTGACTCAAATGATGTCAATTAGCCTATCAGAAGCTTCTAAAGCCATGACATCCTTTTCTGGAATTTCTTAAGCTGTTTAAAGGCACAATCAACTTAGTGCATGTAAACTTCTGACCCACTGGAATTGTGATACAGTGAATTATAAGTGAAATAATCTGTATGTAAACAATTGCTGGAAAAAATACTTGTGTCATGCACAAAGTAGATGTCCTAACCGACTTGTCAAAACTATAGTTTGTTAACAAGAAATTTGTGGAGTGGTTGAAAAACATGTTTTAATGAGTCCAACCTAAGTGTATGTAAACTTCCAACTTCAACTGTATGTGAGAATGCTATTAATTGACTACAGCTCAGCGTTCAACACCATAGTGCCCTAAAAGCTCATCAATAAGCTAGCAACCCTGGGACTAAACCCCTACCTCTGCAACTGTATCCTGGACTTACTGACGGGCCGTCCCCAGGTAGGTAACAACACATCCGCCACGCTGATCCTCAACATAGGGGCCACTCAGGGGTACGTGCTCAGTCCCCTCCTGTACTCCCTGTTCACTCATGACTACACGGCCAGGCACAACTCCAACACCATCATTAAGTTTGCCGATGACAACAATGGCCTGATCACCGACAACGACAAGACAGCCTATAGGAAGGAGTTTAGAGACCTGGCCGTGTGGTGCCAGGACAACAACCTCTCCCTCAACGTGATCAAGACAAAGGAGATGATTGTGGACTACAGGAAAAAGAGGACAGAGTACGCCCCCATTCTCATCAACGGGGGTGTAGTGGAGCAGGTTGAGAGCTTCAAGTTCCTTGGTGTCCACATCACCAACAAATTAACATGGTTCAAGCATGCCAAGACAGTGGTGAAGAGGGCACGACAAAACCTATATTCCCCCTCGGCCTCCGACTGCAAGGCACTACAGAGGTTAGTGCATATGGTCCAGTACATCCCTGGGGCCAAGCTTCCTGCCATCCAGGACCTCTATAGCTGGCAGTATCAGAGGAAGGCCCTAAAAATTGTCAAAGACTCCAG
Organism: Brachymystax lenok tsinlingensis; assembly: GCA_030435695.1. Classification (NCBI taxonomy): domain Eukaryota; kingdom Metazoa; phylum Chordata; class Actinopteri; order Salmoniformes; family Salmonidae; genus Brachymystax; species Brachymystax lenok. The sequence continues at coordinate 22,290,955 of CM059817.1, forward strand.
CCATCCTAGTCATAGACTGATCTCTCTGCTACCGCACGGCAAGCGGTACCAGAGTGTCTAGGTCCAAGAGGCTTCTTAACAGCTTCGACTCCCAAGCCATGAGACTCCTGAACATCTAATAAAATGGCTACTCAGACTATTTGCATTGCCCCCCCTTTACATCGCTCCTACTCTCTGTTGTTATCATCTATGCTTAGTCACTTCAATAACTCTACCTACATGTACATATTACCTCAACTAACCGGTGCCCACGCACATTGACTCTGTGCCAGTACCCCGTATGTAGTCTCGCTATTGTTATTTTACTGCTGCTCTTTAATTACTTGTTACTTTCATTTCTTATCCTTATTAATTTTTTTAAAACTGCATTGTTGGTTAGGGGCTAGTAAGTAAGCATTTCACTGTAAGGTCTACACCTGTTGTATTCGGCGCACGTGACAAATAAACTTTGATTTGAAGCTAGCCATAAATTGGTGGGATTTGTAGTTTCCCTTCAATATAAACGTCCCTCAATGAAAGTGAAAGTGATGCAAACTGATTGTTGTAAGCATTTCACTGTAAGGTCTACACCTGTTGTATTCGGCACATGTGACTAAAACATTTTTATTTGATTGGCAGATGACGTGTGGCAGGAGCGAGCTTTACCTTTCCCATTACTTTTAACAAGCCAATAGGCATGCACATTTATTTGAGTGTAATGAAAATGAATGGGACATATTGAGTACAGTGGGGCAAAAAAGTATTTAGTCAACCACCAATTGTGCAAGTTCTCTCACTTAAAAAGATGAGAGAGGCCTGTAATTTTCATCATAGGTACACTTCAACTATGACAGACAAAATGAGGAAAAGAAATCCAGAAAATCACATTGTAGGATTTTTTATGAATTTATTTGCAAATTATGGTGGAAAATAAGTATTTGGTCACATACAAACAAGCAAGATTTCTGGCTCTCACAGACCTGTAACTTCTTCTTTAAGAGGCTCCTCTGTCCTCCACTCGTTACCTGTATTAATGGCACCTGTTTGAACTTGTTATCAGTATAAAAGACACCTGTCCACAACCTCAAACAGTCACACTCCAAACTCCACTATGGCCAAGACCAAAGAGCTGTCAAAGGACACCAGAAACAAAATTGTAGAGCCTGCACCAGGTTGGGAAGACTGAATCTGCAATAGGTAAGCAGCTTGGTTTGAAGAAATCAACTGTGGAAGCAATTATTAGGAAATGGAAGACATACAAGACCACTGATAATCTTCCTCGATCTGGGGCTCCACGCAAGATCTCACCCGTGGGGTCAAAATGATCACAAGAACGGTGAGCAAAAATCCCAGAACCACACGGGGACCTAGTGAATGACCTGCAGAGAGCTGGGACCAAAGTAACAAAGCCTACCATCAGTAACACACTACGCCACCAGGGACTCAAATCCTGCAGTGCCAGACGTGTCCCCTGCTTAAGCCAGTACATGTTCAGGCCCGTCTGAAGTTTGCTAGAGAGCATTTGGAGGATCCAGATGAGGATTGGGAGAATGTCATATGGTCAGATGAAACCAAAATAGAACTTTTTGGTAAAAACTCAACTCGTCGTGGTTTGGAGGACAAAGAATGCTGAGTTGCATCCAAAGAACACCATACCTACTGTGAAGCATGGGGGTGGAAACATCATGCTTTGGGGCTGTTTTTCTGCAAAGGGACCAGGACGACTGATCCGTGTAAAGGAAAGAATGAATGGGGCCATGTATCGTGAGATTTTGAGTGAAAACCTCCTTCCATCAGCAAGGGCATTGAAGATGAAACGTGGCTGGGTCTTTCAGCATGACAATGATCCCAAACACACCGCCCGGGCAACGTTTCAAGGTCCTGGAGTGGCCTAGCCAGTCTCCAGATCTCAACCCCATAGAAAATCTTTGGAGGGAGTTGAAAGTCTGTGTTGCCCAGCGACAGTCCCAAAACATCACTGCTCTAGAGGAGATCTGCATGGAGGAATGGGCCAAAATACCAGCAACAGTGTGAAAACCTTGTGAAGACTTACAGAAAACGTTTGACCTCTGTCATTGCCAACAAAAGGTATATAACAAAGTATTGAGATAAACTTTTGTTATTGACCAAATACTTATTTTCCATCATAATTTGCAAATAAATAAATTAAAAATCCTACAATGTGATTTTCTGGATTTATTTTTCTCATTTCGTCTGTCATAGTTGAAGTGTACCTATGATGAAAATTACAGGCCTCTCTCATCTTTTTAAGTTGGAGAACTTGCACAATTGGTGGCTGACTAAATACTTTTGCCCCACTGTATGTTTACATTCACAGTTATAATTTGATATTAAACTGATTATGTCAGTAGGCAGATTATGCAATAGTAATGTAAACACCTTACTCTGGTTATCCTAATCGGCATAAGGTCAAAATCGAAGAAAGAATAAAACACCTGGTTTTCAGAGCAATCTTTTGCATTACTAGGACATGTAAACACCTTCAATCGGTGTCTCAGCGGTGTATTTGATCTGCGCATGTGCTAGCACGTTGGGTTCGGATGTAACCTTGGTTCTCTGAGTAGAGTAACGGGTTGACAAACGACCTACGGGAACTGCTTCCCCTTCACGCGATATGATTGAGATGCTTAATATCAAAGATGTTTACAGTCACGCCACACGCCTACTTTACCCACATTACCTGTCACTTATAAAAGGCGTGACATACTGTATATTACTTCACTCAAACCCCATGGAGGGGGAGGAATGACATGAAAGCTTGGTGACCTGTTACTATACTCAGAGAACCAAGGTTACATCCATAAAAATGTGATTCACATTTTATTTTATTAATAAAAAAAATGTTTTTTTCTTTCACATTTTCAAACAGTCCATTTATATTTTCCTACGGGGCTATACATTTGGGTGAGTTTCTTTTCACGCCTCAGTAGCCTCGTTCCACTGCCAAAAATGAAATTAAACCATCTAGTGTTCAGTGAAATAACAACACCATGTCATACAGGTAGCCTAGTCAAATAATTACCATCCAATCACATTAACCGTTACTCTCTCGTGGGAATTACACTAACGGTCCATATGTAGCCAAACGTAGCTGCTGCTCATTCCATTTGCTCGAAATTGTTAAATGGTTAAAAAAAGTAAGGCCATAGAGACACAGATCAGCTCTACTGGTAGTACGGCTACTACCAGCAGTACTACACCTGCACATGTCGACGGCGCAAGTTGTTCTGCTACTACCAGCAGTACTACACCTGCACTTGTCGACTGCACAAGTTCACAACTGTCTGTGTCTCTATGGCCATCCAATGCTAGCATCAGTAATTCAACATTTGTTGTTAGCCCAGCTAGCATGGACACTGACAGTTGTGAATCTGATGCAGCCAAAGAGCTACTGCCCCCTTACCCGGGAAAGCACTGTACAACAGACAGGGACGTTGGACCATCAAAGAGCCGCAAATATGATGGGAACTACATTGATTTGGGGTTCACTTATATTGGGAGTAGTGCCTTTTCTCCGGGCGGCAGGTAATCTAGTGGTTTGAGCATTGGGCCAGTAATCGAAAGGTTGCTGGATCAAATCCCAGAGCTGACAAGGTAAAAATCTGTCGTTCTGCGCCTGAACAAGGCAGTTAACCCACTGTTCCCCGGTAGGCCGTCATTGTAAATAAATTGTTCTTAACTGACTTACCTAGTTAAATAAATAAATAAATCCTCAGGCACTGTGTGATATATGTGCAAAAGTACTGTCTCACAACACGATGAAACCTTCATTTATAAACAAAACATACCATCTTCCTGCTGCCGCAGATATGGCTGGGACAATGCTTTGGGGAAAGGCCAAAAAAACTATACAGACAATTACTGCTCTGCATACAAGCCAGTGAATTCTGTGCGTTACAGCTGGATGAGTCAACAGACATGGCGGGCATGGCACAGCTCCTGGTATATGTCCGTTACGTTTATGGGTGGTCAATTAAGGAAGACATCCTCTTCTGCAACAGCAGAGGATATTTTTAAAGTACTGGACAGCTTTGTGACATCAAATGGACTTTGGTGGTCAAGATGTATTGGTATCTGTACTGATGGCACAAAAGCCATGACAGGGAGACATAGTGGAGTTGTAACGTGCGTGCAAGCAGTTGCTCCCCGATGCCACTTGGGTAAACTGCAGCATCCACCAAGAGGCTCTTGCTGCCAAGGGAATGCCTGACAGCTTTAAAGACGTTTTGGACACTACAGTGAAAATGGTTAACTTTGTTAAAGCAATGCCCCTGAACTCTCGTGTATTTTCTGCACTATGCAATGATATGGGCAGCGACCATGTAACGCTTTTACAACATACAGTAGCGCGCTGGTTATCAAGGGGCAAAGTATTGACACGTTTTTTTATGAATTGAGAGACAAGCTTCAAATTTTCCCTACTGACCATAATTTTCACTTGTCTGATCGCTTGCATGATGACGAGTTTCTCACACGACTGGCCTATCTGGATGATTTTTTCTCGCCTGAATGATTTGAATCTAGGATTACAGAGACTCTCCGCAACTATATTCAGTGTGCGGGACAAAATTGAAGCTATGAATAACAAGTTGAAACTCTTCTCTGTCTGCATTCACAAGGACAACACACAGGTCTTTCCATCAATGTATGATTTTTTGTGTGCAAATTAACTCAAGCTTACAGACAATGTCAAATGTGACATAGCGAAGCACCTGAGCGAGTTGGGTGCACAATTATGCAGGTACTTTCCCGAAACGGATGACACAAACAACTGGATTCGTTATCCCTTTCATGCCCTGCCTCCAGTCCACTTACCGATATCGGAATAAGAGAGCCTCATCGAAATTGCAACAAGCGGTTCTGTGAAAATGGAATTTAATCAGAAACTGCCAGATTTCTGGATTGGGCTGCGCTTAGAGTTACTTGCCTTGGCAAATCGCGCTGTTAAGACACTGATGCCCTTTGCAACCACGTACCTATGTGAGAGTGGATTCTCGTCCCTCACTAGCATGAAAAATACAGGCACAGACTGTGTGTTTAAAAATGATTTAAGACTAAGACTCTCTCCAATTCAACCCAACATTGCAGAGTTATGTGCATCCTTTCAAGCACACCCTTCTCATTAACCTGTGGTGAGTTATTCACAATTTTCGATGAACAAATAAGGTTTTATATGTAAGATGGTTAAATAAAGAGCAACATTTATGATTTTTATTATATTATTATTTGTGCCCTGGTCCTATAAGAGCTCTTTGTCACTTCCCACGAGCAGGGTTGTGACAAACTCACACTCATTCTTATGTTTAATAAATGTATTGTATAGTGTGTGTGGCAGGCTTACAATGATGGCAAAAAAACAACATTTGAGAGTGTGCTGACCCTGGTGCTAGAGGGGGTACGCAGCTGGAGGTTGAATGTTTGAAGGGGTACGGGACTATAAAAAAAGTTTGGCAACCATATAATTACCCAACAGGGTAACACAGAATTTCAACTGTGGAATACAACTGTATACACAAGCAATCTGAAAGATAGAACTTACAACATGAGGCTTCAGTTGGGTGCAATAGCACTCTACTGTCACACCCTGATCTGTTTCACCTGTCTCTGTGATTGTCTCCACCCCCCCTCCAGGTGTCGCCCATCTTCCCCATTATCCCCTGTGTTCTCTGTTTGTCTGTTGCCAGTTTGTTCAAGTCAACCAGCGTTTTGTGTCTCAGCTCCTGCTTTTTACAGTCGCTCTTTTCTTGCCCTGCTGGTTTTGACCCTTGCCTGTCCTGACTCCGAGCCCTTCTGCCCTACCACTCTGCCTGCCCCTGACCCTGCCTGCTGACCGATACCTTTGCCCCCCTCTGGACTACCGACCTCTGCCTTACCCTGACTCTGAGCCTGCCTGCCGCCCGGTACCGTTGCCCCACCTCTGGTTTACTGACCCCTGGCTGCCTTGACCTGTCTATTGCCTGCCCTTGGTGGAATATTAAACTATTGTTTATTTGATGTGGTCTGCATCTGGGTCTTACCTTCATACCTGATATGTATAGAACATCCATAATTGATAAGAAAGTATGTAAAAGGTTCATGGTCCAGAACCACAGACCACACTGATGGTGTGGACATAAAATTGAGGCTGTAGGACCTCATGTGTGTTGCCCAACTTGCAGCAGCACAGACCGAGTCCAGGGATGCCCCTCTGAACAGGGCCCATGAAGTGCCATACCCCTGGTTAAGTGTGCTACCACGCCGTCTGGAGTTGATCTACATACTGCAGCTTGAAGATTTTGACACTGTCTTGGTAATCTAATGTGACAGTCTCTGTTTCGAGACAGCTCGCCATTTGGTGTTCTCCCCATAACACACAAAAAGCTGTCTGTTTGACGAACAGTTCTTGTTGCAGCAAGATAGGCACTCAATGCCCAACCGGGAAAAATGTATGCAACTCACGACTCTTCTGTGAGGAGTGGGGAGGCGGGTGAAATGCCACTATGATTAAAAGATGGCTAGCATGTGACGATGAAAGCACCTTAGGTAAGAATGCTGGATTTTGCAAAGCACTGCCTTAGATCCTTTTTCTGCTAAATTGAAGCCAGCCGCACCAATGTGTCGGAGGAAACACCGTACAACTGGTGACCGAAGTCAGCGTGCATGCGCCCGGCCCACCACAAGGAGACGCAAGAGCGCGATGAGACAAGAACATCCCGACACAGCCTGGGATCGAACCCGGGTCTGTAGTGATGCCTCTTGCACTGTGATGCAGTGCCTTTGACTGCTGCGCCACTCGGGAGGCCTCATGCAAATTTTACTTGAGAAATGCTGCACCAAACAGCTAAACAGCTTAGCTAGATGTAAAATTGCATGACTAAGAATTCCTCTGCAAAAACGTCTAAATGAATTATAGATTTCTTCATTTATCTTAGATTAATTGGGACTATTTTAAGGAAGTGACTATTTTGTGGCCATGTTGTTGCTACGGTGCCAAGGTACGATATGTGAACATAACACACCCACATCAAACCACACCCCCAAGACAACTCTCGTTTTTGGCATCAGTCATGGCTGCTAGCATTTCTTAATGAGCAATCTTCAAAACAAGGACAAATCAGGAAGTACATTGCAGGAAATTTCTCCTGCAACAGCGTGATCAAATGAAGATCCTATAACTGTACAGTAAACATTCAAATATATTTTGTTGGCTAAAGAGCTCAGGTCTTTCCCTGGACAGCCATTCTGTGAATGGTCTCTCTCTGTCTGTGCTATGCTAAACTAATCCCTAGCAGTCTCCTGCCTACTCTACCACTAGTTTTGCCACCTTTGGCTGTGTAAATAATGCAGGCCAGACATTGGCTGATTAATGCATTATTCAGTGGAGAGCGGATTACACAGTATAAGGCATGAGTCCTGCTAGACCTAGCCTAAGACTAGGCCGGCCACCTGACCACACATACACACAGGCAGGTGGAACACCACCCATCCTCGAAACGGAGGATGACTGGTTTAGTCTGACTTAGACTGCAAGGCCGAATGACAGTGATTAATAATGTCTTGTCATGAAGTGAACCCTGTGTCTTTATAGAAACAGAGCTGTTTGGTATGAAGTTGCAATTCTGTGGTGATGCAGGAAAAATTGGCTACTGGTTAATAAGCCAACTTGGATGTAAAGGCCTATCTACCTATAGTCGGGCTACATATATCTGTTTTCTAGTTGTTTCCCATGCATTGTCAGTTGATGTACGGCCTAGTGTGTAGGCTATACCTGTGAAACCAAGTAAGGGAGCTCTTTAGATAATCAATAACAAAACTAGCAGACACTGCAGCCTGTGAAGACTTGAAGACATGCCCTCCTGCCATATAGATCCGTTAAGGGAAGTTTGGGATGGGTAGTGTGCAAGGGCAAGTGAACAAGAGCATAATGTATTATAACTATAGGCCTCTGTGTGTGTCAGCCTGTCTTGAATTACGACCACCTCTCTCTCCAATCACTATGGGCAGCACATATAAGATGACTAGGGGTCACCATTGGGGTCATCTCCATGGAAACATCAATTAATGTTACCACTCTGCCCACATGCTGGGCAGGAACATATAAATGTAATGCATTGGTTGAAGATTAGCCTAACATCTAAAGTGACATTCTAATGAATGTCAAACAAATTGTCCATAGATATCTAATACAAATGATGCAGTTTACAGTGATATGTGTTCTACACTTGATATTGCCTGTGTGTGTGTGTGTTCTGAATAAACAATTGTCTATCCTGATCAAGTTGGAGAGTAGGCCTAAAGACCAGAATATCAATATATGCGCAAAAGGGTGGGGATGGGAGTGCTCTTACATTCCAGGTGCTTTTTCTTGGGCGCCATCACCTCATGAGTGGTGGCTTTGCAGACGGCGCGAGATACCTCTGATCCCGTCAACTGGTACTGCGCAGCGGCAATACGATCCGTGAGCGTCTGCCCCGACATTTTCTCCCCGTGTAGTCGACCACCTCAAGAACTTATTTCACGAATGAGAAAAAATATATGAAAAGGCGATCTTCCTACAGGAATACGGGTATCAACGATGCCAGTGCGGTGCGGTCCTCTCCAGATCCCTCACGGATAGGCCTGTGACCTTCTGGATGGGTAACACATTTTCAAAATTAGCTCATGAAAATAAATAAAGATATAATTTGAAATTAAATCATTAGGTCACGTTTATATGTGTGTTCTGACATGGTTAGACTTACGCAAGATTGTCCTCTTCCCTTGCCTTGTTTCCCGTTATAACGTTCAGTTCAGCACCTTGGATAACGCTACTCTTACGTAAAACTACGCTGGAAATATAATATATTTCCTCGTCCACAAGCAATAAAGCAATAGGCCTAACAAAGAATCAATCAGTAGATTGAAAACGTTGCGACCGCGCAGTGCTTCTTGTCCTCTGAATGAATGGATTTGGCCAAATGTAAAACCTTCATAAAAAATACACAGAATATTCCCTTATCCGTTTAGCAGGAACATCGGATTGACGGCCAAGTGTTTCCCACTCCCCACGACGCACGCAAAAAGGTAAACCGGAGGCAGAAAATGCACGGGTAGAATGTAGAGCTTTCAAAATAACCGTTTTGCAGTAAAGACGCACAGTGTCCTTGTCGGCTCGTGGGTTAAAATATTCCTACCGGACCGTTTTTTCTGATCAGGAATGTCTGATAGGCGCGTTGCCCTTCTCTCTTTGTCTACAGCAGATGCGCCTCTTCCCACTGTGGCAGTAGCCAACACTGACCGGCGCACCAATCCAAGGACGCGGAACAGGCTACTATATGAAGATGGTCGATGTTGGAAATAATTGTGTATTTCACTCGGTCGTTTATTTATTTATTTAGACTGTCTATCTATCTGCCTTTCTATCCTATCTTCCCCCAGTGCAGTCAGTGTTGGGCCAGGGTCAGGTGACGCTTTATTAACAAACCGACACACGCCCACGTCTACCACGCGTGTCGTGGTGCGTTCTTAAAGGGGAGTATTCCTGTAGGCCTACAGTATATAACTCATATCGCTAATATGACAAAGGGTTAATTTACGAGTGTGCACTGCTGCAATGGTGCACAATATTAGAAGCCAGGTTCGAACACACTGAGCACAGGGATTAGCCTATATTTTCCAAATGGCAGGTGCCCTCATGGCTTTACTCTCTCTATTAAACTACTCTCTCATTTTTACTGTATCATTTCCTGCGTTTTTCCTGGTCATTGACATTTTGCTGCACTCTGAAGCCTATAAAGCCATATAATTGTAATTGTCTAGACCCCTTGTAAATAAAGTAGCGTTATCTGCCGTTTGTTGCAAAGGCTAAACAGAGCAAAATCATATAATAGACAATAACTGCATTTTATTATAGACACATTTATTCTAGGCACTTTATTAAAGGCTCTATGATTAAAAAGATACAGTCTTTATTTGTCTTGGGTGGGAAAAAACATAGGAAAAACCAACCCACTAATTGTTATTGTTGGAAATCGGCGTCTAAAACAGTGGCCACTGAATAAATGCATTAAAACATAACGTGTAATCCGCCCAGTTGATGTGCTCAGATTATTGGGTTCGTTCCAAGTAGCCGCGCACCACAGTTGAAGGGCGTGGTCACGTGACGTACCCTGAACCGCAGCCACGTCGCCAGGAGAATCAGGAAGCTTTCCATTCACTCCACTTCCTTGCTAGCTTCTTCTTCAACTGCAAGTAAGTGAAAGAATAACAATTGATCAGTTTAGTAAGTATTTCGAAATGAATAGCCTGCATTCTATTTATCCTTTAACAAGTAAATTACGCTGCACGCATGTTGCATATCGGTCTGTCAGAGGAGCTCAATCATGTTTCTGCAGTAGCTAGCTAGTTGACATCAATGTTCAGCAAAGATAACGTTATACTTTTGCTGTAAACTTTGCCCCGTAAAGTCCTAGTAGGGCCTAGGTTTATGGTGGATTAACGACGAATGCATGATGAACATGTTTTCTCAGTCACCTCATTAAATTGACTGATCAAATATTGTAATAGTGTTTACAAAGGTTTAAGGCTGTCATTGTTATTATTGTAAGGTGTTCAGAATGAATATCAGATCATGATGATTCTTTGGGGTTCCTAACATGTTTAGCCCCTTGAAGACTATAAGCTACATGCTATGAAGGAGAGAAGCTGAAGAGTCTGAAGTGGGTTCCTCTATCAGGACATCCCCTTTGTTTCCCTGTTATGTGTTTCAGGAATGGCCCAGTTTGAGGAAGTATCCCTGAAGTCTGCGGTCCACCCTAAGCCTGTAGGGTTGGTCCTACAGTATGGGACTGCTGGGTTCCGCACCAACTCTAAGCAGCTAGACCACGTCATGTTCCGAATGGGTTTACTGGCCACACTCCGCTCCAAGAAGACTAAGGCCACCATCGGAGTCATGGTCACTGCGTCACACAACCCTGAGGTGAACAAAACATGAAGTGCATTCAGTAGCCTATTAATCATTAACTGTGTCTGAGTGACTTCAGTCTCTCTCTTTAACTGATAGTCTCTGGTGTTCTATTCTGGTGTGCTCTCAGGGCTGATTTTCAGATATTATTAGAGGAAGGTTGTCTAGTATTGATTTGGTTTCAGGTAAACTATTGCTTTTCTGACTTACACAATATCCATCTTTATCTTTCTCTCCCTCCATCTACCTCACCCTTACTATCCAATATACTACAACGACCCCTTCCTATTCCTCTCATCATACCCATTCTTTCTGTCTCTCCACCTCTCCCTTCCTATCCACTATATCACCCCCTCTCCAGGAGGATAACGGGGTGAAGCTGGTGGACCCCATGGGAGAGATGGTGACCCCTGCGTGGGAGGGCTATGCCACCCAGCTGGCCAACGCGGAGCAGGAGGAGCTCCTCACCGCTCTGAAAGATGTCATAGAGAGAGAGGCCATCAGCATGGCCCAAGAAGCCAGCGTGTTCGTGGGCAAAGACACCAGGTGTTAGCATTCTCTAGAAACTAAACTATAACCATGAATATCAATATAACAGGGGGTGAGTTCCTTTTGCATCACCCGGTGCCCTGGGTGGGTGGAGATTTAACTTTAGGACCAATAGAATGGTCTTAAATACGTAACCTCTTTCCACCTGGGGCACCGGGTGATGCAAATGAATGCAAACCGTTCTGATTGGTCCCAGAAATCAATGGGTTGGGCCAGAACACACATGGGTAAAGCGGCGTCTAAAAAATGTGTCATTGGCTTTGATACTCTGATTGGTTAGATATGATCCAGTCACTGATGACTTTGCTTTGTACAGCATTTTGACGTCACCACAAACAACCTCAAAGATGGAATTCTCAGACTGAACTATGTAGCGAACATACAGCAGAGGAAGAAATCAGTTTGAGTCGTCAGGCAACTCCGATATCTCCTTAGACCTTTAATCTGATTGTTTGTGTTACTTCAGGCCCAGTAGTGACAGCCTATCACAGGCAGTACTGGATGGAGTCCACGCCCTGGGAGGCCACAGTAAAGGTGCGTTAACTCTTAGGTTTCCTTAGCTGTCTATTATGTCAATCCTTCTGTCATTCTTATTCGACTACACCTTGGTATGTGATTGATTGTTTGTTATTTTTCTTATTTGTAAATCACTGATTGGTATCTCTCCCTGTCTATCAGACTATGGCTTGGTGACCACACCCCAGCTGCACTACATGGTATGCTGTCAGAACACCCAGGGTCGCTATGGTGAAGCCACTGTCAAAGGTTACTACCGGAAACTCTCCCAGGCTTTCATCCAGCTCACTAAGAACGTAAGACTACATCACCTCTCTGTCTGTCTGTTAACACTATAATAACCTCCATTTAATAAGCATGACTATAAATAAAACATTTGTATTCTATCATTTATAATCACATACACACATTTGTAAGCAGCTATAAGCATGTATATTGTTTTATAAATCATGTATACACATTTTCAAGCAGTTTAAAAATGCTTGTTCATGAAAAATAATGTTACCCATTCCGCCCCTCTCTCCAGGTGCCTAATCGTACAGATGATCAGAAGGCCCTGCTGGTGGACGGCGCTAATGGTATCGGGGCTCTGAAGGTGTGTGAGATGGAGACCTACCTGAAGAATGAGCTGCAGCTGTCCCTCTTCAACGACGGCTCCAGCGGAAAACTCAACCACATGTGTGGAGCCGACTACGTCAAAGTACAGCAGAGAGCTCCCAAAGGTGCGACTGCAGTCCAGTAGACCTCTCCTTGTCTCTTTTCTTTCCATGTGTACATCTCAATAGACCACAAATAGCATCCTCGCTCAGTATTCTGTATTTTATTTGCACTGCATCTGTATTGCTGTGAAGAGATGGGGTAAGTCATGTGAAAGCTTTATGGAGAATATCCACTTCCAACTGTCATTTTTACATTTCAGATTTGTATAGGGAAAGAAAAAGAAACAAGGAGAGGAAGCTACTTAAGATTATTTACATGTTAGTCATTTAGCAGATGCTCTTATCCAGACTTACAGTAGCGAGTGCATTTCATACTTTTTACTGTCCCCTGTGGGAGTTGAACCCACAACCCTGGCATTGCAAGCACCATGCTCTACCAACTGAGCTACACGGGACTACTGTTATTGAGGTAGGGCTCACCTCATGGTGTGTCCTAATGCACAGTGAGGTCGAAACAGAACTTTGACTCATGGGTGTGTCTCTCGGACTACAGGTGACTGATAAACAGACCTGCTATATCTCATTATGAAACACAGGACAGTCAGGATTGTTATGTTATAGTTTCCATGTTTGACAACCAGAGGGAAGATATCACAATGAGTTCCATTTACAAAATACTGTAGGCTACAGCCAGACTCCTGAAGTGGATGGCTCTGACCCTTCTTCCTCTCTCTCTCTCTCTCTCTCTCTCTCTCTCTCTCTCTCTCTCTCTCTCTCTCTCTCTCTCTCTCTCTCTCTCTCTCTCTCTCTAGGTGTGGAGATGACTGCTGGGGAGCGTTGCTGTTCCTATGATGGTGATGCTGATCGTATAGTTTATTACTACAGCGGCTCTGCAGGGAGATTCCATCTGCTAGATGGAGACAAGATTGCCACTCTCATCAGCACCTACCTCAAAGAACTGCTCACACAAGTATATGCTCACACACACACTCACACACGCACTCGCTATACTTACCTAGGATGCTTTAACCTCTGGTGGGCAGACTGCAGTAAACGTAAGTGGTACCGTCGATCTGTCTCTATACTATGAGCACCGTTAGCTAACGAGCTGCAATAGTTCCGGGTCTTGGGTATTTCATCACTGGTTATTTGGACAAATCACGATTTCGCAGGTGTATAGCATCTTTTGAAATTCGGAAGGGGAGGTGACATTCAGCCCATAGCTTGCGAAGACAGGGTGGAGCTACTTGTTCCGGTTCTGCTCCTCGTTCTAGCATTTCTTCATCGCTTCTCTTAACATGTATGGACTCAGAACTTAATCGAGCAGCTGACCAATTATGAAAGACTTTAGTTCTGGGTTAACCAAGATGAATGATGCTTAAACACGCCCCTACATAACACACACCGACTCAGTACCATCCTCATTCAGAAGTGTACACACACTAACCTGTGTTCCCCCTGTGTGTGTTTGGTTTGTGCAGGCTGGTCTTGACCTGCAGATAGCCGTGGTGCAGACAGCGTACGCTAACGGCAGCTCTACACAATACCTTGAAGATACCATGAAGGTGTGGACGCACACACACTCCCCAGTCTTTCCAACACACACACTCCCCAGTCTTTCCAACACACACACTCCCCAGTCTTTCCAACACCCACACTCCCCAGTCTTTCCAACACCCACACTCCCCAGTCTTTCCAACACCCACACTCCCCAGTCTTTCCAACACCCACACTCCCCAGTCTTTCCAACACCCACACTCCCCAGTCTTTCCAACACCCACACTCCCCAGTCTTTCCAACACACACACTCCCCAGTCTTTCCAACACCCACACTCCCCAGTCTTTCCAACACACACACTCCCCAGTCTTTCCAACACCCACACTCCCCAGTCTTTCCAACACCCACACTCCCCAGTCTTTCCAACACACACACTCCTCAGTCTTTCCAACACCCACACTCCCCAGTCTTTCCAACACACACACTCCTCAGTCTTTCCAACACCCACACTCCCCAGTCTTTCCAACACCCACACTCCCCAGTCTTTCCAACACACACACTCCTCAGTCTTTCCAACACCCACACTCCCCAGTCTTTCCAACACCCACACTCCCCAGTCTTTCCAACACACACACTCCTCAGTCTTTCCAACACCCACACTCCCCAGTCTTTCCAACACACACATGCGGTCAGCGCTGACCTCTCGTCCCTCCTCCCAGGTGATAGTGAGGTGTACCAAGACAGGAGTGAAACACCTTCACCATGCAGCCCAGGAGTTTGACATTGGTGTTTACTTTGAGGCTAACGGCCACGGGACTGTGAGTAAGCAACATACAAATACACACTCACACTGAAAGCACCCAATCAATGGCTGCCCGTCTGACTATGGTTGTGTTGTGGTCCTGTCTCAGGTTCTGTTCAGTAAAGCAGCAGAGGAGAAGATTCAGAAGCTAGCCCAGGACTCCAACACCAACGACGAGAGGAGGAGAGCTGCACTTCTACTGCAGAACACGGTCAACCTCATCAACCAGGTATGGCCACACATTGTCAGGTCAACACAGGGTGTTTCTCAATATGCATACTACAGTACCGTGCTCCGAGCACAGAATTTGGAGCATGCATCAGAGTCCAAATAAAAGCACGGAGGGCACTTCTTGGATGCATAATCCGCTTGTACACATATCTAAGCATTTAACCTTTATTTAACTAGGCAAGTCAGTTAAGAATACATTCTTATTTACAATGACAGCCTACACCGGCCAAACCCAGACTACGCTGGGCCAATTGGGGGCCACCCTATGGGACTCCCAATCACAGCCGGTTGTGATACAGCCTGGAATCATACCAGGGTGTTTGTAGTGACGCCTCAAGCACTGAGATGCAATGCCTTAGACCGCTGCGCTACTCGGGAGCCCCCGATGCAAGCTTCATCAAAGTATGGGCAGAAATATAACGCAACCGCTGGTGGACATTATTTGGGCTGATGCAAGAGAAAATAAACTCTGACTTCAGAAGGAAATATTGCCTATTCACATCTCATATGTTGCCTGACTACAATATTTTATCTTGTTATGTTAAAGGTCCAATTCAGCTGTTTTTATCTCAAAATCAAATAATTTCTGAGTAACAATGAAATACCTTACTGTGATTGTGTTCAATGAAAATGGTCAAAAAGAAACAAACAGTTTCTTAGCTAAGAGACAAATTCTCAAAGAATTTTGTTTGGACTGTCTGGGAGTGGTCTGAATGGGGAGGGGAAAACTGAAAACCAGCTGTTATAGACGGCTTAGCTGAGAACATCACAAAAAATTATGTGCATGCTTCAGTGGGACAGAAGTCCATGTGTTGTTGTGATTCTGGATGACCAGATAGCTAGCAACAATGACAAGAAACTGCCATGTGGGGATCGTAAAGTGTTTCATCTAGTTCTCTTGTTCTTGATACCATGACTTGTTTTGACTGACGTCACGTCTATGCTAATATTTCAAAAATTCACTAGCTAGCTAATCAACAACTGTAACAATGTATTTCTTAGACAACAAGTGCTCATTGTGCAACTTTATTTATTTATTGAATAAACATTAGAGGCAAAATATAGTTTACACGTTGTCAACAATCTAAGCCAACCCTTTTGCCCCATATTTGCGCACGAATCGGTTTTGTTGCTAAACAACCAACCCATCTATTGGCAGAGAGGTTTGGAACTCCCTTTATTATTGGTCTATTAACACATTTTCTGGTGATGTCACTAGGCAGGCCAAAACTCCATCCCACCAAAACAGGCTGAAATGTCAGTTCTTAAGGCTCGCACACGTCGTACCGAATGTGGATCTAGCGTTTGTCTGCCGATCGTTCAGCACACAGTGTTTTAGGGACCACCCGCTGTAGACGTCTGACAGCTGACATTTTTCACGCGAATAAACTATCTGGTTAGCTAGATTATTACTATTGACATATAAGCTAGTTGATAGTTACGAAGTAAAATGTTTGCTTTGTGTATATCTTGTTTAATCTATTGTTGCCGTTGTCCTGGCTGGAAGAAGGTTCCGTGAATGTGGGAGGGGCAGTGTGAGGTAATACAGTAGGGGAAGTGCGAGTGCTTCTCAAATGTAATGTTTTATGCGATTTCCACACTCGTCCTCACAAGAACATACTCAAAAGAACGTCCTCTGAGAATTTTATTTAATTTTATTTCACTTTTATTTAACCAGGTAGGCAAGTTTGAGAACAAGTTCTCATTTACAACTGCAACCTGGCCAAGATAAAGCAAAGCAGTTCGACACAAACAACAACACAGAGTTACACATGGAGTAAAACAAACATACAGTCAAAAATACAGTAGAAAAACAAATCTATATACAATGTGTGCAATTGAGGTAAGATAAGGAAGGTAAGGCAATAAATAGGCCATGGTGGCAAAGTAATTACAATATGGCATTTAAACACTGGAATGGTAGATGTGCAGTAGATGAATGTGCAATGTAGAAAGACGGGTGCAAAGGAGCAAGATAGATAGATAAATAAATAAATAAATACTCTAGGGGATGTGATAGTTGGTTGGGCTATTTACAGATGGGCTAAATACAGGTGCAGGGGTCTGTTAGCTGCTCTGACAGCTGGTGCTTAAAGCTGGTGAGGGAGATAAGTGTCTCCAGTTTCAGAGATTTTTGTAGTTCGTTCCAGTCATTGGCAGCAGAGAACTGGAAGGAAAGTCGGCCAAAGGAGGAATTGGCTTTGGGGGTGACCAGTGAAATATACCTGCTAGAGCACGTGCTACGGGTGGGTGCTTCTATGGTGACTAGCGAGCTGAGATAAGGCGGGGCTTTACGTAGTAGGGACTTGTAGATGACCTGGAGCCAGTGGGTTTGGCGACGAATGTGAAGCGAGGGCCAGCCAACGAGAGTGTACAGGTCGCAGTGGTGGGTGGTATATGGGGCTTTGGTGACAAAACGGATGGCACTGTGATAGACTGCATCCAATTTGTTGAGTAGAGTATTGGAAGTTATTTTGTAAATGACATCACCGAAGTCGAGGATTGGTAGGATGGTCAGTTTTACGAGGGTATGTTTGGCAGCATGAGTGAATGCTTTGTTGCGAAATAGGAAGCCAATTCTAGATTTAATTTTGGATTGGAGATGCTTAATGTGAGTCTGGAAAGAGAGTTTACAGTCTAACCAGACACCTAAGTATTTGTAGTTGTCCACATAATCTAAGACAGAACCGTCCAGAGTAGTGATGCTGGACGGGCGGGCAGGTGCGGGCAGCAATCGGTTGAAGAGCATGCATTTAGTTTTGCACTTGGCACATGAGTGTGCAGCATGGTAGTATGCATATTGCGAAACACCCACAGTCAACCATTTTAGCAATTCAGTGACTACACACGGTCATTGCAATGAAGGGTCAAATCCTGTGTGCATCACTTACATTTCTTTCTCTCCCTCTCTCTGTAGACAGTAGGAGATGCTATTTCTGACATGCTGCTGATTGAGGCTGTGTTAGCCATCAGAGGGATGACGGTACAACAATGGGACGCAATCTACACAGACCTGCCCAACAGACAGCTCAAAGTCAAGGTTTGTGTTTGTGCGTGTGTGCACTCAGGGAGTTGCATCTTATGTTAGTACATACGTTTTAACACAGTTCATCCCAGTGCCTCACAGTTGCAGTTGTTGTACGGCCTATAGGTGGCAGACCGGCGGGTGATTGACACTACAGATGCAGAGAGGAGAACAGTGAGTCCAGCAGGTCTGCAGGAGGCCATAGACAGCCGGGTGAAGAAGTACAGACAGGCACGCTCTTTTGTCCGTCCCTCTGGCACAGAGGATGTGGTCCGAGTGTACGCTGAGGCAGACACACAGGTGGGACTGAGAGGCTGAGACATGGAGTGATAGTGAGCCACTCAATTCACCTTCCATGTTCACTCACTATGCCTTTAACTTTCTTTGCACTTTCCTTTTCTGTCTCTCACTGTCTGATGGGGATGATGGTGGGGATGGTAATGATGGTGATGTGTTTCTGTGTGTTTCAGGAGAGTGCCGATGCCCTGGCACATGAAGTTAGCCTGGCAGTGTACCGCCTCGCAGGAGGAGTAGGAGAGGAGCCTAAACCGTTATAAACACACACACTATGCAATTTAAGTCTATTGAACAATCTCCTGAATATGACCACACTTCCTGAACCCAGTCACATTTTGTAGCTTTTTTATCAGGTGCCAAATCATTTTATACGGTATACTGCATTTAATACTGTATTATTGCTACTTTTCTATGAGTCTGAAAAATGTGATTGATTTCAGTCAATGTGAAGGGAGCATATGCTAAATAAGGTTACAATTGTAATCCCCTTTCTTACCCAACCTTAATCCTGTCAATGTATTATTCCCATGTAATTCTAAAAGTGTTTACATTACCGGTTATTATTGTAGATCAATTTAGCTTTTCTGTTCATATCTGAGTAACTGCACTGCTATGAACAGAACTCAACTGGAAAGACTGTGCTGCTATGTAATTGTTCAACACCAAGAGTAAAGATATGAAAGTGAAACTGACATCAAACTTGTTCTGCATTTCTTTTAGTTCGTATCCTCTCAAAACCCCTCTAGTTACATGGAATAAATGGCATGTATTACTACATAGACTTAATTGACTTATTACGTAATAGAATAACCCCAAACCAGGTATACTCTCTGAAATGACCACATCAAGAGAAAATATGATAATTTCTTTGCTTTGCTGTTTTTTTTTTTTGCTTCTTATAGAGAGATATGGTTCTAAGACATGGAGTTAAAGGCTAACAGAAAGGCAGTGTGAGGCTCAGAGAGTTTAGTGCAGCCAGAGACACACAGAAGAGGACCATAGGTGTCCTGATCCTGAAGACCTAGGGAGTTGGTGTAGGATACATTTGTGGGGGCAAGGGTGGAAGGGCTAGGGCTTAGGTCTAAAGGGTATTGGGGGGGGGTGTACCTAGTCAGTTGTACAACTGAATGCCTTCAACTGAAATGTGTCTTCCGTGATTTAACCCAACCCCTCTGAATCAGAGAGGTGCGGGGGCTGCCTTAATCGACATCCACGTCTTCCGGGGAACAGTGGGTTAAATGCCTTGTTCAGGGGCAGAAGTCCAACGCTCTAACCACTAGGCTACCTGCCACACCAAGTGTTTTTGGTCTAACATTATAATCCTTGCCTGTGTTGTCAGCAGCTCCGGTGATGGTGCATTCCTGTTTGTCACTCTCATACATGTCTTCTGTCTTAACTGTTCTGAGAGAAAAGGCCAGGACAAAAGTGTTTTGAAAATGATACTGTGTGACACAAATATACAAATTGTGGCATCATGAGAGGGCGTGTTCTAGAGGGCAGATACATTGCCCTCAGATGGCTGGAGCAAGATGGCCGTCTGAAGGACTACAAAACCCAGGCTGCCTGAGAGTACAGCTGGAGCTAATGAGACCAGCAGCAGGCTCTAATAAGGGGTGTGAGAAACTGTTGTTTGGTGGCTGGGGGAAAAGGACATGTACTGAGCTGAAGAGATTTATGTTGTAAACCTTTCATTAATAATTAAACTCACCTACATACTGAAGAGACTGTTGAAGTGGTGTTTACGTGGAACTTGCACAAACTAAAGTTCTGGAACCTCTCCTGCTGTCACATATGGTGGAAGATGCGGGCACGTGGATGACTGCTGATGTTCCAGAGCGACGTGGAGGACCTCACAAGCCTGTTTTCTAAGCTAAGTACACAATCAACTGATTGTAAAATGGAAGAGTTACTGAAAACAATGATAGAGTAATAAAGTGCAGCAGCAAATCCAAGCTGGCTTGCTGGAGGAACAAAAGCGGGCTAATAACCTTAAAGTTAAAGAATTGGAAATGAAACAAGCCCAAGATGTTAGCAGGATACGGGCTAGTGACTTTATTCCTAAAATGGGAGGGAATGATTATGTTGAAGCTTACCTGCATGCCTTTGAGACAACTGCTTTCAGAGAAAAATGGCCAAAAGATCAATGGGCCAACATAGTGGCACCATTTCTATCTGGAGAATCACAGAAAGCCTTCCTAGATCTAGACCCAACCTTGGCCAATAGTTATGACTCCTTAAAGAAAGAAATATTAAGTCGCAGTGGGCTTACAGAATTCGGGAGGGCCCAGAGGTTCCATGCAAGGTGCTTCAAGAAAGAACAGCCACCATGCACACAGATGCACGAATTAATGTGTCTGGCTAAGAAATGGTTAGAGGCTGGTAGGCACTCCACAACAGAAGTGGTTGATTCCTTGGTGATGGACAGATTTGTAAGCGCACTACCCGCCAAAGCTAAACGATTTGTCTGTCTGAATAACCCAAGTTCACCCCAAGAATTGATAGAGGAAGTTGAAAGATACCAAGCCAGTGCAGAAATGCTGAACTCACGGTTCCCAACCAGTGCGCAGCCCCAACAAAGGTTTTTTCCTAGAGCCCTTACTCCCAGATGGGCTAGTCCACAGGGGAAAAGGTCCAGCCAGCAAGATTCGCCAGTCGAAAGCACATTGTATGAACTGATACAAGTGTGGGGAAGTAGGACACCTTTCATGGCAATGCAACCAGACAGATGAGCCTATGTCGACGGCTGAGTCTTCAAGTGGCTTGAAAAATAACCTTTTTGCTGCCTTGTTGGGCAACTCTGGGTTCCAAGCTATGACATGCCCTGTATCAGTAAATAGTCAAAATGTAGAGGCATTACTGGACTCTGGAAGCATGATTACCCTGGTGCACCAGTCCTTGGTCAACCCAAAGCAAATCTCACTAGAAAACCCAGTTTCGTGTGTGCATGGCGACACCTGTACATACCCCACATCTGCAGTAACACTAGTCACGACTAGAGGGAAGTATGAAATTCGAGCTGGGGTGGTGGGATCCCTGCCGGTACAGGTATTAATTGGACGAGATTGTCCTGTGTTTCACATGTTGTGGCAAGACGTACAAGCAAGGAGAACAAGAGAACCACAACGGCCCAGGGGTAAAAGCAGACAAAATATAATAAATCATGCAAGTCAAGATGTCCAAACTCTAACACACCATTGCCTTCCAGTGCAGACATGGATGGATAGAGGAGACCACCTGGAGGAGACGGAGTCGGCCTCAGAACAAGCAGATGAGCCACCACCACAGCCCATCACTCAAAGCAGGGTACAGCTACAGACGGAACCCGAGGAGCTGGGGTCAACCCAAGGGAGTGATAGCGGTCCAGAAGTGCCAGGGCACCAGAGGTTAACAGGCCAGTATGGAACAGCCCAACTGAATGACCCTACACTCATTAATGCTTTGAAAAATGTGAAAGTTGTGGATGGAATAGTTCCCAGTAATCTTCCAATGGTGTACCCATATTTTGCAATTAAGAATGGGCTGCTCTACCAAATAAAAAAAGAGGGGGAGGAGACTATAGAGCAATTGCTTGTGCCCCAAACCCATAGGGCCACAGTACTGCAACTAGCCCACACTCATCTGCTTGGGGCACATTTAGGGGTAGAAAAAAACAAAGGAAGAGTGTTAAAACGGTTCTTTTGGCCTGGGTGCATAAGGAAGTAGAGAACTACTGCCGTAGTTGCCCGGAGTGTCAGCAGTCAGCTCCGAAACCACATTTTCACAGTCCCTTGATTCCTTTACCCATCATCGAAACCCCCTTTGAGAGGATTGGGATGGACATTCTGGGGCCTCTCCCGAGGAGCGGCAGGGGTCACCAATATATTTTGGTGATGGTAGACTATGCAACCCACTACCCTGAAGCGGTACCGTTAAGGAAAGCTACATCAAAACAAATTGCCAAAGAATTATTCCTGATGAGTACTAGAGTGAGTATCCCAAAATAAATTCTTACAGACCAGGGGACCCCATTCATGTCTCGGGTAATGAAAGAGCTCTGCACCGTCCTAAAGGTAAAGCAAATAAGAACATCAGTGTATCATCCGCAGACAGACGGCCTTGTGGAGTGTTTTAATAAGACCCTCAAGCAAATGCTTCGTAAGACCATTGACACGGATGGCAGAAACTGGGATCAACTCTTACCCTATCTGTTGTTCTCAATTAGAGAAGTACCACAAGCCTCTACAGGGTTCACCCCTTTTGAACTTTTGTACCCATATGGGGCCAAGGGGTCTGCTGGATATAGCAAAGGAAGCATGGTAGGAACAGCCTTGCCCCCATAGGTCGTTCATTGATTTTGTGGGGGAAATGAGAGACAGGATGGCCGCCATTTCCCCTATTGTAAGAGAACATATGGAGAAAGCGCAACGGGAACAACAAACGATATATAACCGCCCAGCTCAGCCTAGAGAATTTCAGCCAGGAGACAGAGTGTTAGTGCTTGTGCCCACAGTAGAGTGCAAATTCCTAGCCACCTGGCAGGGACCCTTTGAGGTCATAGAGGGTAGGGGAGGTCAATTACAAGGTTAAGCAAACAGGCAAGAGAAAGCCTGACCAAATATATCATGTCAACCTCTTGAAACGTTGGCACCCTAGAGACGTGATGGTGTGTTCTCTTTCCCCAAGGAAACCCAGTGACCCACCACGAGAAGAAGTCCTTGTGAGCCCAGATCTGAACCCACAACAAAGACAGGAAGTGATGGAGCTAGTAGATCGTAACAAAGATGTTTTTTCCCCAGTCCCAGGCCATACTCAAATGATCCAGCATGAGATCCATACTGTCCCGGGGAAAGTTGTACAGCAGCGGCCTTACAGACTCCCAGAGGCCAGACGAGAAGCCGTCAAGAAAGAGGTGAGGGAAATGCTTAAGTTAGGGGTCATAGAGGAGTCGCAGAGTGCATGGTCGAGCCCTATAGTGATGGTCCCCAAGCCCGATGGCACAGTAAGGTTCTGCAATGACTTTAGGAAGTTAAATGAGATCTCAAAGTTTGATGCATACCCTATGCCCCATGTTGATGAATTGATTGACAGGCTAGGTAAAGCACGCTTCATTTCAACACTAGGATCTAACAAAAGGCTACTGGCAAGTTCCCTTATCGTCAGATTCCAAAGAGAAGACTGCTTTTGCAACACCAGAAGGGCTATACCATTACACTCATCTACCCTTTGGCCTTCATGGGGCTCCAGTGTTAGGGTTCGTTCCTTGTGTCCTTATCAATCATTGGCTCATTGGTGAAATTAGCATTATGACAATATCTTTAATTAAATCATTCAAAAACCTTTATTAATGCAATTGCAGACAGAAGTTGACAAACAGGAACATAGCACGCATGTCACTGCGTTCGTTTATTACTCTCTACTTATCAGACCAAGCCCATGCATCCACAGCTGCACAAACATATAGTTCGGTGTTATCTAAACGCTAGGCAATAAATGTCCACTCCCCAAAGTTTGTTGTGGAATGTCTTGAATAGTCTCTTATCTCCCCCACTCCCCTGCAAAGCTATGTCTCAGTCACACATTTCCCATAGGGCTTCTTTATAAGAAGCAGAGAGAGAGAGAACTAAAACAATTGTGGAACAATACTAAAACCTCTACAATTAATATATATTGTTAATCTGTAGTCTAGGAACCTATAAATGTAAGGAGGGAGGGGTCTTATAATCCCTCCCCTTCTATTAATATAACAAAAGCATAATCAATTATTATCATACATCAAACATTTAGTACAGCCTTATCATGACCCCTAGGTGATCTTCTAACACCAGCCACCTTCCAAAGGCTCATGAACCGTGTTCTTCAACCCCACCAGCAGTATGCTGCTGCTTATTTAGATGATGTGGTAATCCACAGCTCAGACTGGGAAAGCCATCTTGGAAGGGTGCAGAAGGTACTGGATTCCCTCAGAGAGGCGGGATTGACTGCAAAACCCAACAAATGTAAAATTGCCTATGGCGAAACTGAGTATCTGGGTTATACAATAGGCAGGGGTGTAGTACAACAAAAAGTTGGGGCCATTCAGAACTGGCCTAGGCCACAAACCAAAAGACAGGTAAAGTCCTTCCTTGGCCTAGACAATTATTATAGGAGATTTGTGCCTAACTTTTCAAGTCTGGTTGCACCCATCACCGAGCTAACCACCAACAGACACTCCAGAATGGTAAGATTGAGCAAAGAGGCAGAGGAGGCCTTCTCCCAGTTAAAGAGGATGTTGTGTTCCGGACCGATTCTGAAATCCCCAGACTTCACAAAAGAATTCCTGGTGCAGACTGATGCCTCTGAGGTGGGTCTAGGAGCAGTCCTTTCTCAAACACATCAATGCGATGAACATCCTGTCCTCTACATCAGTAGGAAACTGGCAAAGCATGAGAAAAATTATGCCACAATTGAGAAAGAGTGCCTGGCTATTAAATGGGCACTAGAGGCACTTAAGTACTACCTATTGGGGAGGAAATTTGTATTAATGACAGACCATGCACCACTGCAATGGATGGCCCAGAATAAGGAGAGCAATGGCAGAAAAACTAGATGGTTTTTAAGTCTGCAAGCCTTCAACTTCTCTGTTGTCCACAGGCCTGGACGATGCCATGGAAATGCTGATGCCCTCTCTCGCAAGGATGTCCTCCTCACAGTGGCCTGCCAACCAAGAGCCCCAGAGCAGAGGAGGGGGGGTATGTGGCATCATGAGAGGGCGTGTTCTAGAGGGCAGATACATTGCCCACAGATGGCTGGAGCAAGATGGCCGTCTGAAGGACTACAAAACCCAGGCTGCCTGAGAGTACAGCTGGAGCTAATGAGACCAGCAGCAGGCTCTAATAAGGGGTGTGAGAAACTGTTGTTTGGTGGCTGGGGGGAAAAGGACATGTACTGAGCTGAAGAGATTTATGTTGTAAACCTTTTGTTAATAATTAAACTCACCTACACACTGAAGAGACTGTTGAAGTGGTGTTTACGTGGAACTTGCACAAACTAAAGATCTGGAACCTCTCCTGCTGTCACAAAATGTATACAAAAATGTCCACAATTATTTTTCAGATGATTTTCAGATGACTAAACAGATTACCGGTATTTCATATTTTATTGATAGATCATAGGTTATGATTGAGGTTATGACCCAGGCTTGCTCTACCTGATGAGAAGAGTATTCCGCTCAGTCATCTCCACTGACTGTTCCTCGTAGTGCTCTGTTGATTTCACCTCCACCGCCCCGTCAGGGGCCTCTTTGGCGTTTCCGTTATGTCCATTACTGGGGACTCTGCCCAGCCCGGGACACCATACCCATTCCCAGAGGCACTAACAGAGGCGGAGCTAGCACTCATGCTAGCACTGATGCCCATGCCCCCTCTTCCTGTACCATGGTACTGAGACTGGTGTCCTCGCCCTCGATCCGCGCCCTGACAAATACACAACCACAGAGAAGCAATGACAAAACACACGTACACTTACTAACATGTCAAAAGAATAACCATCTCCAAAGACTTGCGTTGCTGCCTTTCCTTGTCTTCTCTTTTTAATCTCAACAGATCTGACAAACCCAGGACAGGTGAAAGCAATATGGATGATTCCTACTGTGAATTTGCTTTTAGGTCATAGGATCCAACTCTAAGCGGCTGTTAGAGTCCATTTTAAAGAACTCACCTGTTGCCCCCTTTTAAAAAAGCCCTGACCTGCCGTGCTTCTTTCTACAGTAAAGAGAGAGTAGCTCTACTCACCAGAAGGGTCTCCTTTTCATTCTACAGTAAAGATGTGTTGTGAGAGTAGCACTACTCACCAGAAGTGTCTCTTCTTTCATGCGTGTCCCCACAGCATCACAAATCTGATTCTCCAGAGACTCATTCCTTGTCTTCATGGACTCCAACTCACGCTCTAGGTTTAGAATCTACACACACACACACAGAAACACACCCATGTTTTTAATCTGTTTTAATCGGTGCCAATAACAGTATCAATGATGATAAGAAAATAAGTTTGCACTTACATCTTTCTTGTAACCTCAGACTTCCTCTCTCACACCTTGAACTCTTTGAGCATGTTTGGTAGTCACATTGTTCATGTCCTGAATCTTTGACTTGTACCAAGCGTCAATCTCCTGAGGAACAACAAACTAAATGGATTCCGTTTTCTATGTAATAATATATGTAGTTACATATGTGATACAGTATATATGTAATAATGTGTAATTACATATGTAAGACAGTATATGCAATATCTGAAGTTACATATGTAATACAGTATATATGTAATAATGTGTAATTACATATGTTATACAGTGTATATATGTAACAATATGTGTAATTGGTACCTGTAGGTTTCTAACGGCAATGCTGTCATACCCGCGACTGGATTTGTTTGAGGGCAGAGGAGAGGTCAGGGAGGGCAAAGGTCATGTCCACCTTGCCAACTGTCTTGTACATCTGCTGCATCAGCTACTCGACTTCCTTGGAGGGGCAAACAAAATGGAGCCTACTCGTTCCTTCTATGATTTTGCTTTCATTCCTTTCTGTGTAACCCTCCCATGCAGTTTTCACAGTAAGTCGCTAAATGGTTGCCCATCAGTCTGCCAATCCACACTCTCCCCTTGTAACTCATAACCTGTCATAAAAAGTCATTAGCAGGTCATTACAGCAGTCGTGTAAACCAAATGCATGCCTGTGATGACCAGAAGCCACGCTAAGGGCATTTCCATGGTAAGTCTACTTTTATCAATTCCCACTGAATCTTTTACAAAAACCAATTTTCAGGAAGAACTGTGCAGATAAAGTTTGAGAACAGAATAAAACTGAGGGAGATTTTACTGTTCATGTTACCAAACTTTGCATCTGCACAATTTTTCGAGTAATTTTTTTTTTTACTGTGTAAATTGTTCAGAGTTGTATTATTTGTTCAACATTGAAATCAATGGTTTTTGTTTGGCATACATTTTAAAGGGAAAAATCTGAGTCTGCATAATTCTGTTACTATGGAATTGCCTCTAAACAGATGCTGCTAATAGACACAGGTTAATGTGGACAGTCCACCTTTGCAGACAGATAGACAGACAGTTACTACCTCAATGTAAAAATAGATATAGACAGAGGTATGTTGCCCCTTTGTGACTCAATGCAGTTAAAGACACTGACACAATGTGAATACAGATACAGACACACGTACCTTCCTCGTTATGAACAGATATAAATACAGATATAGACCCAGACATGTTACCCCTCTGTGAACTCTGGTCAGGAAGGCCAGCTCCACCTCCAGGTTCTGCAGCTGTTTCTCCAGGCCGATACGGGCCGAGGTAGCTCTATCCACA
This sequence comes from Brachymystax lenok tsinlingensis, assembly GCA_030435695.1. Lineage (NCBI taxonomy): Eukaryota > Metazoa > Chordata > Actinopteri > Salmoniformes > Salmonidae > Brachymystax > Brachymystax lenok. The sequence goes on from CM059817.1 coordinate 22,318,784, forward strand.
TCCTGCCAGACAGCAAGGTTAGGGGATCAAGTTATTTTTTTTGTGTGTACACAGGAATAACTGGGAAGATAGAAAATTGTTTAATGAAAGCCTGGTAAATGAAGTAGGTGATTCTGTGTGTGTACAATTTCAGTTTATCATGTAGATATTGTTTAATAGTTATGTCTGCATCTGTGTTTGACTCACAGGGCGGAAGGCTTCGAACTCCAACTCGGCCTTCTTCCTGGCCTCCAGAGCCTCCTAATCTTTGACCTTGAGCACCTCCACCTGTCCTGCCATGGCCCCCTTGGCTGCTACAGCCAGGTGTCTTATGGTGGAGGAAACACAGTCAAACCCAATACCTGTGAGTCCCATCCCAGTTGTGAGAGTAAATATCATGCATAGGCTATACTAGGTGGGCCATATTGGTGGTCATAAATCTCACCCTCTGCACTCTCATCTGCTCAGCGATCCTGTGGAGCTCTCTCAGCTGGCCCTTGTAGAGCTGTCTCAGCCCAGACGGCTTCACATAGCAGTTCTGCAGAACATCAATCTCAGCCTCCAGCAGCTTGTTCTGCCCCTCCAGAGTACGCACCTGGGATGGATCATGGGTTTGTGAGTGAGAGATAGCACAGAGAAAGACAGACTGGCATGACTGTGAGGAGGTACAGGGTGTGTGATAGACAGAAGTTAGAGAGGAGAGCTCGACGCAGACAGTTTGAGAGAGAGGAGGAGAAAATGAGTGTGTGATATGAGGTGTGGTCTTGCCTTCTCAATGTAGATAGCCAGGCGGTCGTTGGGGGCCACCATCTCCTGCCTCTCGTGGATGCGTGTGCTCATAAATTCCTGGTTCTCCGCTGCAGATACATCCAGATCCAGGCTGGGCCCCAGCCCCATGCCAAAGCACAGGGCACCCATACTCACACTGCTATGGCCAGGACAGGAGGGGACAAGGCCAGCCATCAAGCATCCACTACATTTAACTTTATAACACTTTTAATCTGTTCATGTAATGAAAGCATAGGAATAGGTCTAATACGCAAAGGGAAAAATATCTTAAGAGAAAAGTGTCCCATCTGAATAAATTGTTATTTTGTAAGCAGTGACTATTATGCTATACCTACAATTATAAATGGGGCACTATTCCAGTGAAATAAAAAATGGATATGAAATTAAAAGCAAAACTGTGGCCTAGAAGGCCTTAATTGTTAAATAAAGGTTAAATACAATTTTACAAAAATGGTCATATCCATAGAGAATAAAACTTCAGGAGAAGTCCAGTTGTATTACTTGGTCATGCAGGATTTGCGGGAGCTGGAGATGTTCCTCCTCCACATGCTTCCCCCGCTGAGACTGTAGCTAGCCGAGCGGTGACGGAAATCCTTGCAGGTTGGCGAGGGGCTTGAGATCTGCACCTGGTAGGAAGAGGAGGCGGCGAGGGGGGCCTCGAAGTGGCGGTGGTAGGAAGACATCCTTTCTGGGCTGCGACTCATGATGACTGCCTTTAAGTGTCTTCACCTTAACTCAACGCTGGAAACTAATCACAGACTTCGTTTGTAGAGGTTTGAGGTGCTTTCATACCTGAGCTATCTCCTCCAGCTCTTCCCAGTTCCCACCGCCGGGCAGGACGCACCAGCGGCAGTGGAGGTTCTAGACCCTTTCAACTGGGGGGGCCAAGCTGGGGCCAGTTGTACTGTTAGAGGGGCCAGTTACATTAGATGTTATTGTTGTCATATCGTTTAATTCACTTCATTGCAGGCATTAGTAGGCAAAAGACCATGTCCCTCTAGTAAATGTGTGGGTTTAATTAGTGTTCCACGTTGCCACTGTCTAATAACGGATGTAAAAAAAGAACGATGGCAAAAATTTGTTATGCAAAAATTATTTCATTCATTTAGGGGGGCTACAAGGGGGTCCAAAATTGTTGCCACAGAGGCACTGCCCCCCCAGAACCGCCAGTGACCAGCGGCGCAGGAATGTCAAACCTCCCCATTTCGAAGGCTGACCGTCCCTGCTAAAATCTACCAGGGTTCTGTGAACAGATGACAGTGCTAAAAATAAGGGTTGACTGAGTCTTAATTATTTATACAATGTATTTTATTACTCTGGGTTTAAAGAATGTTTACAGACAATAATAATCTAGGCTAGCCTACTCTCCTAAATTAGTGGACCATTAGTGGATGGGGTGAATGAACTGCGAATTAGTCCGCTTCACTTTTACACCCTCCTCTTCACCAATGGGACATTTTTGACGTCACTTCTAAGGTCATATGGGTTCTGAGGTGCCAAGTGCACGGCTGTGAAAGTTGTTTTCCATGATGGGACAGACACAATGTTGCGTCCTCTAACTATCTCTGTGTTAGACTCATAGAAATATAATACACTGCTCAAAAAAATAAATGGAACACTAAAATAACACATCCTAGATCTGAATGAATGAAATAATCTTATTCAATACTTTTTTCTTTACATAGTTGAATGTGCTGACAACAAAATTACACAAAAATTATCAATGGAAATCAAATGTATCAACCCATGGAGGTCTGGATTTGGAGTCACACTCAAAATTAAAGTGGAAAACCACACTACAGGCTGATCCAACTTTGATGTAATGTCCTTAAAACAAGTCAAAATGAGGCTCAGTAGTGTGTGTGGCCTCCACGTGCCTGAATGACCTCCCTACAATGCCTGGGCATGCTCCTGATGAGGTGGCGGATGGTCTCCTGAGGATCTCCTCCCAGACCTGGACTAAAGCATCCGCCAACTCCTGGACAGTCTGTGGTGCAGCGTGGCGTTGGTGGATGGAGCGAGACATGATGTCCCAGATGTGCTCAATTGGATTCAGGTCTGGGGAACAGGCGGGCCAGTCCATAGCATCAATGCCTTCCTCTTGCAGGAACTGCTGACACACTCCAGCCACATGAGGTCTAGCATTGTCTTGCATTAGGAGGAACCCAGGGCCAACCGCACCAGCATATGGTCTCACAAGGGGTCTGAGGATCTCATCTCGGTACCTAATGGCAGTCAGGCTACCTCTGGCGAGCACATGGAGGGCTGTGCGGCCCCCCCAAAGAAATGCCACCCCACACCATGACTGACCCACCGCCAAACCGGTCATGCTGGAGGATGTTGCAGGCAGCAGAACGTTCTCCACGGAGGTCTCCAGACTCTGTCACGTCTGTCACATGTGCTCAGTGTGAACCTGAACCTGCGCCAATGGCGAATTTGCCAATCTTGGTGTTCTCTGGCAAATGCCAAACGTCCTTTTACGGTGTTGGCCTGTAAGCACAACCCCCACCTGTGGACGTCGGGCCCTCATACCACCCTCATGGAGTCTGTTTCTGACCGTTTGAGCAGACACATGCACATTTGTGGCCTGCTGGAGGTCATTTTGCAGGGCTCTGGCAGTGCTCCTCCTGCTCCTCCTTGCACAAAGGCGGAGGTAGCGGTCCTGCTGCTGGGTTGTTGCCCTCCTACGGCCTCCTCCACGTCTCCTGATGTACTGGCCTGTCTCCTGGTAGCGCCTCCATGCTCTGGACACTACGCTGACAGACACAGCAAACCTTCTTGCCACAGCTCGCATTGATGTGCCATCCTGGATGAGCTGCACTACCTGAGCCACTTGTGTGGGTTGTAGACTCCGTCTCATGCTACCACTAGAGTGAAAGCACCGCCAGCATTCAAAAGTGATCAAAACATCAGCCAGGAAGCATAGGAACTGAGAAGTGGTCTGTGGTCACCACCTGCAGAACCACTCCTTTATTGGGGGTGTCTTGCTAATTGCCTATAATTTAAACCTGTTGTCTATTCCATTTGCACAACAGCATGTGAAATTTATTGTCAATCAGTGTTGCTTCCTAAGTGGACAGTTTGATTTCACAGAAGTGTGATTGACTTGGAGTTACATTGTGTTGTTTAAGTGTTCCCTTTATTTTTTTGAGCAGTGTATATTTCCATTGTTAGGATACTTGGGTACAGTAACAATATTATCATACTAGCTAATTTCATAGACGACAGGAGATGTGCACGCCCAGTCGCCGTCAGAACAGCATTGAGTGATGCCCCTGCAAATTGATTAGCTAACAATGTTCTATTGGTTGTCATTAGTTACCACAGCCACAAAGTCAGAAGGCCCACCTATCCGACCAATCAAATGAGGGAGTGTGATGACCCGTATTCCGGTTTGCGGGAAAATACTCATTTTCGAAATGGCATGTCTCTAGTAAAGTTTAAGTTTGGGGATCAAATAGAGAGATCGACGGAGGAGATACAATGACGCAGAAGCGTAAGAATGGCGCTGTTAAAATCCGAGATTAGTCTCCTGAATATACACCTTCGTTGAGGTTTATTTAACTAGACAAGTCAGTTGAGAACAAATTCTTACTCCTGCGGGAGTAAAAAAATAAGACAAAACACTTCACGACAAGAGAGACAACACAACACTACATAAAGAGAGACCTAAGACAACAACAGCATGGCAGGAACACAACATGGTAGCAGCACAAAACATGGTATAAACATTTTGGGGCAATAATGCGTACATGCCTACGTCTGCTCATTACAAACCAAGTAAAATGGTTTAGAGGTCTTAATTCTCTGTTGAGAACCTTGATGATCTTGAAATGGAGTCAGATGGCAGCTCTGGGTTTGAGCCAGTCCAGGATGAAGTGGGCCTACCTGCGGAGTGGATTCCTGCTTTTTGGCCTACCCATACAATGCGTCGGGCTGGGTAAAGGACAAATTTGAATGGTTACATCTGTGAAAGTTTTGAGAAGTGGAATTGTTTAGATTTTTATTGTATCCGCTTCCCAGAGGAAGCAGACGCTTCATCACGCGGCTTGGGGCTCAACTTGTGGTGTGCTTTGTAGGGTGCCGCTAAAAGTGGTGATCAGTGGGATAGCGTTGTGTAGAGGTGGATCAAATGAAAATGAGTATTCCTAGTGTTTCTGACGCACAACCGTTTGGTGAGACGTGGACCCGGTGGCAATGGCGAGGACCGGGAATAATCTGTCTTGTTGAGTTTCGACACTGAGTTTATTCCTGGTAAGGTTAGGTTAAATTTACTATTCTGTGAGGGCCTATGTTCTGAACCCGCTTCGGTGCTTTAGGTCCCAAGGATTCGGACATGTTGCAGCAGTGTAGACGGTAGATCCCACGATGTGAGAAATGTGCAGGAGGGCATAGTCAGAGAGAGTGTACAGTTGGGATAGAGAAAGCACTGTGTGTCAACTGTGGGGGTGCCCGTGCAACTGGTGATCTGAAGTGCACTGGGAGAGAGAGACCGGCTGAGATTGGGGGCAGAAAGGTTTCCTATGCTGATGCAGTGAAGAGAGTAGAGGATAGGGTGAGTAAGTCGACTGGGAGCCACCCAGTGAGTAGGCCTGAAGAGAGAGCTAGGAAGGTTCGATTTCTTGCATGTATAGCCATGGTGATCAACTGCACTGCACTGATGGAGCAAAAAGCACAGAAGATAGATGTGGTAGTTGCAGCAGATAAATATTTGGGTGTGAGAGATTTTAGTGCAAAAGATCTACAGGAAGTTTTCAGAGAAGAGGATCCATCCACCCAGGCCGACAGCCTGCTGTGGGATCGTTTAGGGCCAAAGTAGTGGGGTGTATAGGTGCAGGGTTAGATGGTGGTGCAATTAAAAAAATTCCCATTCACCCTTTCCCTTAATTTATTTGTTTTGTCACAATGTGGAATGCAAAATGTGTTTGTTTAGATGCCATTTTAAAAACAATGCAGATATTGAAGTAAATCTATTTTGACAAGTAACTATGAGTAAGGGCAAACATCATCATAAGCTTGCAAGCTGAGTTTGATGAAGACATCTGATTATCACTTGCATTTAGATCGGTTGGTTTTAGACTAATAAATAGCCAAATCATTGATGGATCGCTAGATAAAATAAATGCATCTCTCGTTTTACCCTGAAAGCCGGTCGGCATACGCGTCATCACATTCCCTCATCTGATTGGTAGTTTTTTTTTATGTATCTTTATTTTTATTAACAACAAATCAATACAGGAAGTACATGTGGGAACACAAGTGTGTATATATAAATAATATACAAGGGACATACATACACTTATTATTCTAACAGCTTTTTTGTTTAGGAGAGTATTAAATTGTCTTAAAATACAGTTCAATTTCTTTTTGTAAGGTAAGAAAAGGTGGTGTTTTGTTTGTAAATTTACATTTGTGAATATGAAATTTGACTAAAATAATTATTAATTAATTAATTGCTTCATCTTATTTCCATCGTAGGTAAAGAATCCAAGCAGTACATCTCTCCATAATAGTGTAAAATCTGCATAAACGTGTTCAATTATAAATCTACTGATGTCTTGCCACAGTTTTCTTACATGAATACAATGCCAAAAAAGATGCAACACTTTCTGGGTGGTCATTACAAAAGATACAATTTGAGTTGATGTTTTCCTTAAACTTGGTTGGCATGATAATATTTATGAATCATTTTAAAGGATACTTCCTTAATTTAACAAGTAGGTATGTGTGTGGCAACATCCAAAAATTGTTCCAACAGATATTATCAATAAATCCGTTCCAATAAGGCATGACATAAGGTATAGATACAACATCCTGCTGAAAAAAGGTTCGTATCGCTCTGTTGTTGAATTGGTCGTTTCCCAAGAACCTTAAACCGGGATACGCGTCATCACACTCAGCCATCTGATTGGTCGAGTAGGCGGGCCTTCTGACTTTGTGGGTGGGGTACCTAGTGACATACCCCATTTGGTCTTCGGTTGACAAATTTTTCAAGACAAATGAACACAATTTAAAGTTGCATTTTCTACCTCAACTCTTAAGCCATGGCGGGGAACTTCTGGCAGAGCTCGCATTAGTAAGTGTTCTGGCCAAACGTGATGTAAAAGGACTGTGCATGGCAAAGAAACTCCTTTGTTTTGAGGACTAAGTAGTTGGCAAGCTTGCTAGTTTAGCCCGCTTCAAAGTAGCTAGCTAACGTTAGCTAGCTGTTAGCTAGCTAACGTTATTGCGAACACAATTAGCTGGCTTAATAAAGAAATCTTAGCATTCATAACTAGCTTATTAGAATTACATTGATAGCTACTGAAAATGTTTATCCGCTACACTAATATTGACCTAACATGAGAGTGGGCATGCACAATAACGTGTAGCGATAAACATTTTCAGTAGCTATCAATGCAATTCCAAGGGGGAATAAGCTAGTTATGAATGCTAATATTTCTGTATTGAGCCAGCTAATTATTTATTGTGCCTCTTTTGCGAGCTGGGTCGACAGTCTAGCCACTGGTCGTCAAGGCATTTTGTGAGGATTCTTTCAGACGCACCGCTATCAGATTTCCCATCTGCAGCATTTTGTTGTAATGATACTGTGTGTATGTGATCGCTCGTTGTGTATATTATTGTGTCCTTTCTGTTATTAGTTTGCAGTGGGTCCTGGACAAACAGGATCTGATGAAGGAGCGTCAGAAGGATATGAAGTTTATGAATGAGGAGGAGTACTGGAAACTGCAGATCTTCTTTGCCAATGGTATCTAAAGAAGACTCTTTAACTCTGTATTTCTTTTGATTCCACCTATTATGATACATCAGTGTGGTGGGAAAGTTTTTTGTGATGTGAGAATTAGCCTACTGTTGGTACAATATCACAACATTATCACCCTAAGGTCTGATCTTGTAGCACTCTGTTCAATAACCAGCAATAATGATCTTGTTTACATATCTTCTCATATCTTTTAAATTATCTAGTGTCTTGTATGGTTGCTTTTTGATATGTTTGAGGTTAGATGTGCTCAGAGTTTGACTTGTTGTTCTGTTCTAGTCATCCAGGCCCTGGGTGAACACCTGAAGCTCCGTCAGCAGGTCATTGCTACTGCAATCGTCTACTTCAAACGTTTCTATGCCAGGTGCTTATGCCGTGTTCATGGCAAGAACACTATGTTCTATTCATTATGGAATTATGAATGTCATTAGGGGAGCATTGTAGAGCATTGGGCTCCTGAGCGGCGCAGCGGTCTAAGATACTGCATCTCAGTGCTAGAGGCGTCAGTGGTAGTTGCAGCAGCAGATAACAGACACCCTGGTTCAAATCCAGGCTGTATCACAACCGGCCGTGATTGGGAGTTCCATAGGGCGGGTCACAATTGGCCCAGCATCGTCCGGGTTGGGCTGGTGAAGGCCATCATTGTAAATAAGAATTTGTTCTTAACTGACTTGCCTAGTTAAATAAAAATACATGTTTTTTAATAGCTAATGGCCTCTTCCTAATATCTCCCTCTCTCTCTGTTTGCAGGTACTCCCTGAAGAGTATAGACCCGGTGCTCATGGCTCCTACATGTGTGTTCCTGGCCTCTAAAGTGGAGGTATATGGCCTGATTTCCCGTTCTTTCCGTTCCATATTTCATAGTCTATGTGGGAGCAGGGATGGGGTTAACTGCTCTGTAACAACATAATCTGTGTGGGAGTAGGGTTAACTGCTCTGTAACAACATAATCTGTGTGGGAGTAGGGTTAACTGCTCTGTAACAACATAATCTGTGTGGGAGTAGGGTTAACTGCTCTGTAACAACATAATCTGTGTGGGAGTAGGCATGGGGTTAACTGCTCTGTAACAACCCCATCCCTAGTCCCACACAGATGAACTGCTGGAGTAGGATTGGGTTAACTGCTGTATGACGTAGTCTGTGATGGAGTAGGATGGGGTTAACTGCTCTATGACAGCATCATCAAAGCCTCTCTGTCTCTTCCAGGAATTTGGTGTTGTTTCAAACACTCGTCTGATCTCTGCAGCTACGTCAGTGTGTAAGTCAGGAGACACGATCAAGCGTTTCCATTTAGACATTAGCTTATTTTGAAAATTACAAATACATTAGTGCTGTGGTACAAAGGCTACATTCATTCTGATGGGTTGTGTTCATGTGATTCCAAATCTAACGAGTGTTTTGTTTTGTACAGTAAAAACCAGATTTTCCTATGCCTTCCCAAAAGAGTTCCCTTATAGAATGAACCATGTAAGTCTTACCTAACCTTACTATTGAAATCATTTAGGATGTGCTATATAAACAGTTCTTAGGTGTAATAATGTAGTATTTATTAGACAGTTATTAGATAGGATATCATTCATTGTTGTAGCTAGATTTTGCATGGTGGTGGGACCAAACTCTTACGCAACATACTCACTAATATTTATCCACCACTATGAGTCCATTACGGTGTGTTTCTAGTTAGGTATCAGTATGTTGATGCCACATTCCACTAGCAACCACAAGCCTATGGTGAAACTCCCATTGCCGTGGGAGGTGATTTTGACTGTGGTCGATGGCGTGTGTCCTCGCCGGGGCGCATTTCTCCCTGCGGTGCAAAGTGGGTTGTGGTGGCGGCGCCGGTTATTTATCTACGGTTTCCACAGAGTTGCCAGGACCCCGTTGGAGCTGTCCTAACACCTTGCCTGTCCAAAAGCTTGTGAGGAGATGATGGTGATTCACACTGCAGAGATTCAGTTAGCAGGATGCTGCTAGTACCAGATACTATTTCTCAAAACTATAGAGTCCAATAGAGAGGAGGAGGATTATAAATTGTGACTGAAACTGATATAGTTACTAAACTTCATCTGCTTTTCTCATGACAGATATTAGAATGTGAGTTCTACCTACTGGAGCTCATGGTGAGTATAGAATGCTTTGTCTCTCACAATACACTCCATGCTGGATCATGTCATCCATTTGTTGGATGGATGGATGGATTAACTGATCTTGTGTGTTCCCAGGACTGCTGTTTGATAGTGTACCACCCCTACAGACCCTTGCTGCAGTATGTGCAGGACATGGGGCAGGAGGACATGCTACTGCCGTTGGCCTGGTATGAGTTTTTCTTTGTGGGAGCATGTATTGATTTGATACGAACTGTTGAAACACTCATGGTTTCCCCTTTCTTCGTTCTAAAGGAGAATAGTGAATGACACGTATAGGACAGACCTCTGTCTACTCTACCCTCCCTTCATGATCGCTCTAGGTAAGACTCCCCGTCAGACCGCTCACCTTTACTACTAGAAGATATTCAGCTCAATAAAATATAGTTGAGGTGTTACACTAAATGTCTTTCGTCTGCATCCACAGCCTGTCTGCATGTTGCCTGTGTGGTGCAGCAGAAGGACGCCAGGCAATGGTTCGCTGAGCTCTCTGTAGACATGGAGAAGGTAAGGCAACACCATACAAATGGCATATTTCTCTATCAATCAGAGGGGAAAGCTGATTGTATGTATATAGATCCAGTTGCCTTAGGGATAATAGAGTACTGTGCGGTGACGTTTATCCCCTGCTCAGATTCTGGAGATCATCCGAGTCATCCTAAAGCTTTATGACCAGTGGAAGAACTTTGTCGAAAGGAAGGAGATGGCTGCTGTGATCAACAAGATGCCTAAACCCAAGCCTCCTCCCAACAGGTACTGAGATCTTTCCTAATCTCACCTCAATGTCCCAGCTATTGGCTGTTTACATGACACATCCACTTCCTGCCTAAACTAACTGTTTCCTGTTTGTTTGTGTACCAGTGAGAATGACCAGAGCTCTAATGGGAACCAGAACAACTCCTACAGCCAGTCATAGGCAACGAGATGGTATCCATGGACAGGGTGCAGGGGGAAAACTTATGTTGCACAATACCATGGTGTGACATCAGAGACGAATCATATGTATTTCAACTGATAGAATAGCAGAAAAAATAGGGTACCAAAAAAGCCCAAACCCTCTTTTCTGATATGGTTATCCCAACCAGAAGACCAAGTCTGCACACGCTCAGTCCGCCTCTGCTCATACGATAACTCATCAGTGAAATGGCCACAGGAATGCTGGCATCAGTCAATCGGTGCCAGCAGTCATGTGTTGCCACGATACTCCCATCTCTCAACAGTTAACCTTATGGACCTAAACCAAACTGCAAGAAACAGGAGGATGTAGGCAGGGAGGGGTGGACTTTGAGTTGTGATTATCCTGACTTCCTTGAACTGTCTCAGGGATCAGTCATGTAATATGGAGCTCCGTGGGACCAGAGAACTTGACCATTAGTGAGTGTGCGCGTGCGTGATTGAGTGGCCCATTTTGGTAGTTGCTTCATTCCTCAGGGATAATAGTCCTTTATACTGGTATCTGTAAGATGATTGTACCCTGTACTGTTTTAGATGCAATCTGATAGGATGTAAGGCTGTTTGATTGTTACTCGATTGGATGTCCTGCTCTCTGAGGTCTACATTGATTGGTTGCAGAGTTTAGCAGGTGAAGTCACGGGCGAGAATGTAATTTCCAGGGGTACACACTAGATTCAAATGTCTTCATTTACTGTTATCTCCTGCCCAGCCCATCTCCAGCCTTTGCAAATAGCCTTACTCATATCTTTATTCCTTTATTTTTAACTTTTGTGTTTCGCTTGATGAGCAAATTTGCATGGGTAGAAATCATGAACTGTATTAGCTAAGTCTGCTTCAAGTAAAAGTGCTCAAATGTGTTTACTATCATGATAAAAAAAAAAATGAAAAAAACATTGTGTAAGGACCACATTTATTTGTTTATGGTGGGGAGGAAAGGTCATATTTTAGCCTTGTGTTCTTTATTGCCTATTGAATCAGTCCTAAATAAGCCAAGGTCCAGTGTTACTTTCTGTCTGCACCTGCCACGTATTACATCAAATTGAAGTGTCACAATACGTTTGCATATTTACTTGTGGATATTGATATTGTCTGTGCTGTAAATAATACAGTGGGAGTGATTAGTGTTTGGGGTTGAGTTTATCTTGTGTTATGTCTGTATGTGTCCAGAACCGGGTGCTTGAATACCTTACATAATAAAGCTGCTTGTCAAGGGACTTTAGAGCACACTGTGTCCTATTGCATGGAAGTGTAATGTTTTTTTTTTTTGGGGGTCATTCTAATAGTCCCCTCTCTTTGAGGGCATCCCAATAGTGAATTCCTCCTATATTTTGCTTCATATACACCGATGTGAAAAGAAAGTCAAGATGAAGTCAGACTTGGTGATCATCCTCCATATTACTTTAATCTACTGGCTGTTTGCAAATCATTACAGACGAAGGAGAGTAAAATAATTAAAGACAGTTTTGAGACGATTGAGAGTTTAGTTTGGACTTGTTTGAAATGTGTAATGGTCTGGAAGTTTCTATCACACTGCACTGAACGTCTTGCATAAAAATATGTCAGTTTACCAAAGTCACAGGCTACACCACCATGCTGAGGAAATAGTTGTAGTGCGACATCTAGTCGTAAGCAGAGGTAATGCTGATGAGTTACATATAAATGCTTCCAAAGCTGCAAAGCAGACCTGTCTATTATACAGTATATGGGGACTACTGGTAAAAAAATTAATGTAGCCAAGACAACTGCATTGACATTAGTAAGACATGTACTATTGCCCAACTTATTGCAAAAATCGAGTTTGTTGTTGGAGCAATATGGTGTATTTATTGATGTTTTTGCCCTCCGCCTCTAGGAGCTGGTACACAAAGGTACAGCCTTCGTGACGTCACTCCTCATCCGCGGCCGAGAGAGAGAGCGGCGGCGATCCGCTGCGGAGGATGCCTACCCCGCTGCGGGGATAACCGCCAGGCGAGATGGCCTTTACTTTCTTCCTCGTCACATCACGCACCAAGACGACCCCTCGGCACCCATGAAGCCCCCGTTGATGAAGCCAAAACCGGCCAAAGCAAGGCGGAAAGAGGCCACTGAGCGAGAGAATGTACTGGCGCGTCGGGTTTGCCTGGACGCGCTCGTGTGTGGTTGATCTTGGCCGGAACCAGAGTTTCTCCTTCGGCCTGGGCGGCTCCGATGAGCAGCTCTCGTTTTATGGGTACATCATCGCCTACCCTCTGCAGGACTACGGCGGGATCATGTCGGCCCTTGGGTCGGACTCGTGGTGGCGGAAAACGCTTTATCTGGCCGGGGGCGCTCTGCTCGCCACCGCTGCCTATCTATTGCACGAGCTGCTCGCCATCAGGTAGGCCTACCAAAAAAACAGAGCCCTGTCAATAACACTGTAGATGCAGAACACGCTTGTCTACAGCCAATTACTCGTGGCATTGATATCAATTTGAATGGTTGCCGTAGTGTCTGGGCATTATTTAGGAACATCAAATGTCTATATTATTGTATTTTCAATATATGATATTACTTAATCTGGGCGAGTTGAGCGCTGCACGAGCGGAATCGGTTGATAATAAGGATTCGTGAGTGGGTGGATTGGGAATGTGATGAAACCGCCCTCTTGAAGGAGATTCCATGTTCAGTCCCGTTATGGAAAAATAAACCAATCAGTCATGCGGGCGTTATGGCTCTTCGTATTCTAGTGATGTGCCTATTAGACGCATGTTATTAACGATTGTTCTTTGTAATTACAATAATACGGATATCATGTTTATTGCTGCAAATGTTGTCTTTCATTTATTTACAATTTCTCAAGGGCATGGAATGATAGGGCATGTGTGATATTGGTTATATGGCTTTACCCAAGCCAAAGATGTCTCCGCGTTTTCTGTCTCTCTTGCAGTAGAAAAACACTGCGGTTGTGATAAAATGACCTTTACTAACCTCGCACGTGAGATAATTATTAAGAGAGAAGCCAGGGCAAATGGACATGAGCATAAATTGGACATAAATTGGCGATCTTTAACCTGGGAAACTGCAGCTTCGCCGTAGAATCCCTAGATTTTTTCTGAAATAACGTATTGACTTCGGTCGCTGCTGTCCTTACAAAAACATATCGGGTTACCTGCAGCAACAATAGTCCAAGGCCTACTCAGCAATGACGTAGCGTTTGTTTTTGTTCAGCCTGTGCTCTTTCATACTTAAAAAAAATCCATTCTACATCGATCTCTAAGTAGTTACTCTGTAATTTACTCCTCCTGTATGTCATTATACCGAAGCAATGTGCACTATAGATAATGGGATCAAAACGCTTTTTTGTTGTTGTTGGCATGTGGGTATTTCAGCACCACAGCTAACTGGACAGCTCCTCTGAATTTCAGCAATGACGTTGCCCTCGCGTTTAAGCACCATTATGAAGTTAATAACTCCCTTACAAATCGACTTAATCTGTGACCACTTTGGTCAGTACAAACGTGTAATATTATCTGCTACAGTGGCCATGTTACTGTATTGCAATATTTCATCCGGTTGTGTCCTAATTGTTTTGACATTGTAGTGTCCCGTTGGCAATGGCGCCTTTGCCCGAAGAGAGTTTCAGCCTGCAATGATCTCTGTGCTAGATAGCTGTAAAACGTGACATACTATTGCACATGGGATTGATGCATAAGATCTAAGAATATTTACTGTTTTTAAATTGTTTTTACAATTTGATCATTGGCCTATAATCGCCTGCAGGTGAATGTGTCATGAATGTGTGAACTACAGCCTACCAGGGGATGCAGATATCGAGAGATAGTAAAATAGTTTACAGTGTATTTGAATTGGGACTTAATTTCCACTTATCCAATATGAGGATGGCCTTACAATGAGGATGGCCTTACTACATCAGAGTTGATGGTTTGTTTCCCACACACAATTCATGCATATAATTATGCACTGTAAGTTGCTTTGAATAACATGTATAAAGAGGAGTAATTAGAATGTGTAGCTCACACTGCCATGTCCTGGCTGGTCCATAGGAAAGAACAGGAGCTGAACTCTAAAGATGCCATCATCCTTCACCAGTTCTCCAGGCCAAAGAGTGGTGTCCCTTCCCTCTCCCCCTTCTGCCTCAAGATAGAAACCTACCTACGCATGGTAGACCTGCCCTACCAGGTAGGTGTGTGTGTGTGTGTGTGTGTGAGATGTTTGGGTTTGTGCGTGTTTGAATGAGTGATTTTGATGTAATGGTTGTGTAATTTTCTATTGAAGAGGAATTGACCATTGAAATTCCTTTTCCCTCTTCCCCCTCTCTCTCTCTTTCTCTCTCTCTTTCTCTCTCTCTCTTTCTCTCTCTCTCTCGCTCGCTCTCTCCCGCTCGCTCTCTCCCGCTCTACTGCAGAACTACTTTGATGGGAAGCTTTCTCCCCAGGGGAAGATGCCATGGATAGAGTACAACCAGGAGCAGGTGTCTGGTACAGAGTTCATCATCGACTTCCTGGAGGAGAAGCTGGGTGTGAGCCTCAACAAGAACCTCAGTTCCCAGGAGAAGGCTGTGTCCCGGGCTGTCACTAAGATGGTGGAGGAACACTTCTACTGGTGAGACACTTCCAGACACTACCGAAGGACATCCACTAGATACTGGGAAAGGATATATGATACACTGGTGAATGTGATTGTGTCACAAACCATAATATCTAATCTGTCCCTTGAATGAAACCCTGAAACCCTGGTGTTGCAAGCAGCATGCTCCAACCAACTGTGCCGTCGGGAGCACACGTTATATCAGCAGTTTATATTTAAAAAAATAATCATTGTTGGACATAAAAGACTGAAAAAAACACAAGCAAATCAGCTCCAAGTGATTTTAATTTTGGAAATCTGTTCCAAAAATCTCAAGCATGATAGAGAGATATACTGTATGTGATCGTATACAAATGAAAGCAAGGTTTGAAACGATTATGTTTTGTTCAAATATTATATCTGTTTGGGATTCTTGTGGTCAATTTGCAGTCTACAAATTATTTGTCATTATGTTTTGGCCCCTGGCCATCTGCTCAAGAAAAAAATTGTCTGTGAATCTAGTTGATGATCCCTGCTGTAGGCCAAATGAAAATCTCTGCTGGTCTGTGTGTGATAACAGGACCATAGCCTACTGTCAGTGGGTGGACAACCTGGAGGAGACCCAGAAGATGCTGGCGGTGAGCGGGCCGCTAAGTGACCTACTCAAGTGGATCCTGAGTCACCTGACCGGCGGCATCGTGAAGAGAGAGATGTACGGCCACGGGATTGGACGGTTCACCAAGGAGGAGGTCTACACTCTGATGGAGAAGGACATGCGGACGCTGGCCACCCTGCTCGGTATGTAGAGTACACTGTAGATAATCATTAATATCACACTTAGTCCTAAAGATCATCATCCCCGTCTCATTTCACAAGGTACAATCTGCAGCCTTAGAAGCCTTGATCATTTCATATCTAGGCCAGGCTTAAAGACAGCTGTAGGTTCCTTTGTTGTTTTCTAGATTATTCAGGTATCAGAGGAGGCTGGTGAGAGGAGCTATGGGAGGACAGGCTCATTGTAAAGATGGAATGGTATCAAACATATGGAAACCACAGGTTTGACTCTGTTCAATGTATTCCATTCCAGCCATTACAATGAGCCCATCCTCCTATAGCTCCTCCCACCAGCCTCCTCTGTCGGGTGTATAGTACTATGACCAGTTTCAAGTGCTTAGATGGAACAGCCTTGTACAACTCTGTCCTCTTCTGGTGAAAGATGGATACTACACCATGTTGACTAATTTCCGGTACACATTTGACCCCATGATTCTTGTTTCCATACAGCATTCTTTTCGCTCTCTGATTGTTGCTGTTTTTCTCTGGGTAGGTGATAAGAAGTACCTGATGGGTCCTAAGCTGTCCATGGTAGATGCCACTGTGTTCAGCCATCTAGCCCCTGCCATGTGGACCCTGCCGGGCACACGGCCAGAGCAGCTCATCAAAGGTGAGCTAACCACCAACCACATTGCCTGTCATGGTTAACATCACTCCCCAGAAAGAACATTTTTATTACATTTTTTGATCTAGTTACAGTGATGAAGAAGAAACCTTGAGATAAATCAGACTCTAGAAGAGGCTCCATCTTTAATAAATAAAATTAATATTTTTTTACCCATTCTCAGCTGATCTTGTTGACCTTTGCACATGGGATTGATGCATAAGATCTAAGAATATTTACTGTTTTTAAATTGTTTTTACAATTTGATCATTGGCCTATAATCGCCTGCAGGTGAATGTGTCATGAATGTGTGAACTACAGCCTACCAGGGGATGCAGATATCGAGAGATAGTAAAATAGTTTACAGTGTATTTGAATTGGGACTTAATTTCCACTTATCCAATATGAGGATGGCCTTACAATGAGGATGGCCTTACTACATCAGAGTTGATGGATTGTTTCCCACACACAATTCATGCATATAATTATGCACTGTAAATTGCTTTGAATAACATGTATAAAGAGGAGTAATTAGAATGTGTAGCTCACACTGCCATGTCCTGGCTGGTCCATAGGAAAGAACAGGAGCTGAACTCTAAAGATGCCATCATCCTTCACCAGTTCTCCAGGCCAAAGAGTGGTGTCCCTTCCCTCTCCCCCTTCTGCCTCAAGATAGATAGATCTAGTTACAGTGATGAAGAAGAAACCTTGAGATAAATCAGAGTCTAGAAGAGACTCCATCTTTAATAAATAAAATTAATATTTTTTTACCCATTCTCAGCTGATCTTGTTGACCTTTGCCTCTGTGTTAACCTTTGGCCCAACCTGTCCCCTCCAGGCGAGCTGATCAACCTGGCTATGTACTGTGAGAGGATCCGCCGGCGCTTCTGGCCCGAGTGGTTTGTTGATCTGGAGGACTTCTGTTACGATGACACCACAGAGGACGATGACTCCCTGTCCAAACTCCAGGACCTGGGGCTGTACTCCCGCACAGACACCTTCCAGGATGAGGCCAGTCCTCCTCACACACACACACACACACACACAATCTCCCCAGACAGTGACCGCACGGGCCACTCGCTCTACGACTCGGACATGGACACGGAGTGCTCCGAGATGGAGCAGCTCAAGTGTTGACCGCCATATGACTCACACACAACACACACACCGCCCCCATACAGTGCCCTCTACCTGTTGAGGAGGGAATAACTACTGGGGGGCATTTCTGTTGCCAGTGGCTGTTGTTGCCTGTGCTAATGAGAGATGGTATCAGAGCTTCTACACACAATGTGCTAGAGGAACAAAAGACTGAATATGGAGATAAAGGAATAGCAAGATAGAGATAATAAGGGTAATATAGCAATAGAGAAAGAGCCCAAGGGGGATAGAGAGA
Organism: Brachymystax lenok tsinlingensis; assembly: GCA_030435695.1. NCBI lineage: Eukaryota > Metazoa > Chordata > Actinopteri > Salmoniformes > Salmonidae > Brachymystax > Brachymystax lenok. The sequence goes on from CM059817.1 coordinate 22,336,786, forward strand.
GGAAAAGATCAACCTGAAAGAGAGAAAAGGGAAAGAGAGGGAAAAGAGTTGAGAAAGAGAGATCAGGAGTTAATGACGCAATCACTGAGAAACTCCTCCACCTGGGTGACGTCAACACCTGTCGCCCAGATTCCTGTTGTCGAGTTGCTCTTACCACGGCAACCGTGTGTGTGATACCTGTGTTCCCCAATTAAGCTGCATTGCCCCAACCATGTGTGTTTGACATACTGACCCCCTGACTTGCGTCATTATATTGATATTACATTGATATGTGGGGAACTGTTCAGGCAAGATGTGAATGAGTGAAGTTCAATATAAATAGTATAGATAGCCTGCAAATTATATATATTATCCCAATGTCATATAATGTAAATACTGTGTGTAGTTCTTCTGTACAACCTCTCAGTGCTTGTTTGATATGACCAAACTTCCTGGTGACCTTCAACTAACCCCCTTGTGCTGGTCTGAGTTTTAGGAATTCTAATGCATCTATTTCTACCCAGATGACTGACACTTTGCATCTGCAGTCAGGTCTTAACCCATCATTGAGTATTTCCTCAGTCCTTTGTAGAATGGTCATTGATGTTGAGGGCGAGTTTCAGATACTGTGGATTGAGGGGACATCTCAATAATATAAAGTGGTTTCATCTCAGTATTCTGAAGTGGCTTCCTGTCCTCGTCTCCTCTCCTTCATCTGCACAGATCTGAAAACATTGGATAGGTGAAAGCAATATGGTGGATGCTTACTGGAACTTTATTCCACTCCAATTCTTTCACATCAGATGAAGAAGAGGAGGAGAGGAGGCTACTTGATATCTTTAGTTGTGTGTATGTACATTCAGCCATTGAGAGTAGATGAAACAACCATGTAGAAATAGACTAAATAGACTTGATATACTTGGAGGTGCATGGCTAATAGGTGCCAATGAAAATCACACTACCCTGCTGGTTATCTGTTATCAACGTTTCTATGCTGGCCTGTTTTAATGTTTATTGTGATGCAGTGTGTATGTGTGTGCCTCAGGCCAGAGAAAGCGCACAAAGATGCAATAGATTGAAAATAACTCTTAGGCCTTTGCTCAGCCTCTCTGTTCTCATCAAACACATGGTGTGTCTACTCCCCTTTTAGAATGAATCGATTCTAGAAATAGAAGGAATAGAATGGCCATTGTTACTTATAGCATCAATTCACTCTGTGCTATGCATGAAACTACTATAATCCACAGTGTTGATTGCCAGTCTTATTTAATAGTAGGCTACAGTATGTGGAATAGTGAAACAGTCTACTCTAATCTTTCTATTTCTAGTGCATCGCTGATGTATGGTGTATGATGGGGAGATGTGGACATTACAAGTGTTTGTCATTCAGCAGACGCTTGTGGGTCCTGTGTGCGTGTAACAGAGGGTGTAGAATTCTGTCCATATGTTGCATCAATCGTACCTCATGAGTTGATTTTGAGGCGTACGCCATTTATTCAGGCTGGGTGCTAACAGCTGACCCTATACAGATACAGACACATATACATATACAGATACATACACAGATGCATACAGATACAGACACAGATACATACACAGATACATACAGATACAGACACAGATAAATACAGACACAGATACAGACACATATACATACAGACACAGATACATACAGAGATACAGACAGATACATACACAGATACATACAGATACAGACACATATACGTATACAGATACATACACAGATGCATACAGATACAGACACAGATACATACACAGATACATACAGATACAGACACAGATAAATACAGACACAGATACAGACACATATACATACAGACACAGATACATACAGAGATACAGACAGATACATACACAGATACATACAGATACAGACACAGATAAATACAGATACAGACACATATACATACAGACAGATACATACAGATACAGACACGGATACAGACAGATACATACACAGATACATACACATATACAGACAGATATATACACAGATACATACAGATACACACACATATACAGACAGATACATACACAGATACAGACACATATACACATACAGATACATACACATATACAGACAGATACATACACAGATACAGACACATATACATACACAGATACATACAGATACAGACACAGATAGAGACATATACCTAAACAGATACAGACACAGATACAGACACAGATAGAGACATATATATAAACAGATACAGACAGATACAGACACAGATCCATACACGGATACAGACGCAGATACAGATACAGATGCAGATACAGAGATACAGATGCAGATACATACACAGATACAAATACAGACAGATACAGACACAGACACAGATACAGACACAGACACAGACACAGACACAGATACAGATACAGATACAGATACAGACACACATACAGATACAGATACAGACACAGACACAGACACAGACACAGACACAGATACAGATACATGGCCACAGTAGAAGACACAGAGACAAGACTCTCATCTGTTCTAACGGTCGCAGCAGAGAATAGTAATGAATGAGTAGTGAAGTACTGTGTTCTCTTCAGGGCAGGTGTAGACGTTAGTATGGCAAAGATGATGATTGTAATGGTGATGTTTAGGATGATACGATGAAGATCCTCTGCAAACCTTATTAAGACGTTTACTCTCCTGAAAGGCTAAAGTGCTCAGACCACGTGTCGCCACATCTTACTACAAAACAGAGTCCTCTATATGGGGTAAAACAGTGTGAATTTACACAGTGATACTTAAGCCTTTGTGTGTAGATGATGCATCAGTCTATCACTGTCTGTGTCCCTATACCCTGTCTGCATGTTTCTTGCCTTCACTTATAAGAGCCATGTGAGAGACACAGCCTTATGCATTTACTGTAAGTCCTTGGTGTTTACCTTTTAAGCCAGTGAAAGCATATTATTTATGTATTTACATGTACATTATTTATTTTCTATTTATTTGTTTTCTAATTATTTGTTTTCTATTTGTTTTGTGTAGTCATGTTTATTGATTCTGTTGGTTTACATTTGGAGGTGATGTTATAATGAGGCATTATTTGACACTATTAGTAATGTAGCTATTTATTTTGTTATATTTTTGTACTTTTGTTCTATTGCTGCCAATTACGTTTTTGTTCAGATTCTCTCCTATTTGAACACGGTAAAGAGTGGAGTGTGGTTGTATGTCTATGTTGTGTGCAGTCCTATTATTCTACTGGAACTGGGTTGCCATTGGTTTGTCAGAACTATGTTTTAATCTAAATGTCAACCTGAAGCAAACCTCTCTTAATGGTTGCCAGAATCGTGACATGTTGGAAGTAATGTTTGATGAATGCTGAACTAACAATGCTGAACTGTTTGATGAAAGCTGAACTTTGGTAGTTTGGTTTAGGCTTGAGTCTAAACCCAACTACCAAATGACCTGTGAGTTTCATTGGGACATGCTTATGTCCCTTATCTAATACACCGGTGTAGCAAACACACCCGCAGCTTTGGGGGTCCCCAGTCCTCCCCCTGCAAATTGTTATTTTTGGGGGTACTAATCTAACATATGGAATTGTTTTAAGATGGTCATACCATGGATCATTATAAAAAATATGATTTGATAAAATATTGAATTGGGCCTTTTCTACTATAGCCCATAGAAACACATTGAATAACACCTTTATAAATGGCAAAAAGAGACAGTATAAATAGAAATAATAAGGATTTGAAGTGTCTGTCCTACATCTAGGAGATATAAGATAGCTCTGGAAATATATATATTTTATTTTCTTCACATATTTAACCCCTTATTCTTTGAGGCACAAGACTACCTCCATACTTCCATTCATTTGTATGGGGTACAGCCAGATGGGTATGGGGTACAGTCAGATGGGTATGGGGTACAGTCAGATGGGTATGCGGTACAGTCAGATGGGTATGGGATACAGCCAGATGGGTATGGGGTACAGTCAGATGGGTATGGGGTACAGCCAGATGGGTATGGGGTACAGTCAGATGGGTATGGGGTACAGCCAGATGGGTCAGGGTTCTAGAGCAAAACTGAGACACTGTCGTGTTCGTGAGAGTCTCCCCTTTCCATAGATTGGTAATAAGAGTTTGTAACCGTTCAGACGCTACAGAGGTTTTTGTGAGAAGACCGATTTTTGGGATGTTTCATGATCTGATAAACATGGCTGTAGCTCGGCCACCTTCCATTGCAGATGCGGTGGATTAGGCGACATAGGCGGATGTGGTGGATTGAGACGCAGCCCATGCAAATACCTGATATCTCTATCTTAAACTGACTGATTTTGATGGGGATTTGTTTATAATGTTACTTAGATTGATGCACGGGTCAGTCTGTATCATGGAAAGAGCAGGGGTTCTTAATGTTTTGTATGCTCAGTGTATGTCAACTCTGTCAGACACCATAAAAGGCATTTCATTTTTACAACTATTGTCCAACAAGTGTTTAATTTGTAGAAAAAAGAAGGAAGGGAAGCGCTGCTAAGGTACACAATAGTAGATTTTTTGTAGACAGAAGGTGCTCTTGGGTAAAAAGGGTAAATTGGTTATCAAAAAGAAAGGAGGACCAATGTATTCTTCATATAATTAATTAAAATGCCTTCATTTGTATGGCATGTTCAATGGAAACAAAGATTACAAACTCTGACGCGTTTCGGCTGCATAGTCGTTCGTCAGGGGAGTACAAAGATACAATAATACAATGTCCTTTTTTGAACAGCATTTTCCAATCAACCCTGATTTGAAGAGGGAGTGGTTTCATAACACCTAGTAAGCAATACTATACACATTAAAAAGTACAATCAAAATGCAAATCAAGGCTAGAAGCATCAGAACCCCTAGAAAAGTGGTTCTAACCTTGAATATGAGCCATCTATTTTATAGTACACTAGGTGATATTTTTAATGTGTATAGTATTGCTTACTGGGTGTTGTCCAATGAATTGTGTAACCACTCCCTCTGCAAATCAGGGTTGATTGGAAAATGCTGTTCAAAAGAGGACATTTAATTATCGTATCTTTGAAGTTTTGAATCTTTGTTTCCATTGAACATGCCATACAAATAAAGGTATTTTAATGAATTATATGAGAAGTGCCATGGTCTCCTTTCTTTTTAGTGTTTAATAGCCTAGATTGTTTAATTCTAACATTAGATTATTCAAATATGTAATACCAACCTCCAAACTGTTTTGTTTAAAGTACTATTAAATGCTTGGCTAATTTCATTAGCATTTTGGCATGTTTTTCTAGATTTAGAACGTAAAACAACATTTATAAAGCAAATATTATCCCTTAGGTCTAGCACAGCAGACACATCAATTGTTTAAGCATATGTTGCAAAACAATGATACAAATATTTTTCCAGAATATCGACAAAATAAACATATTGACTCCATCAATGACGGAGTTGACAAACCACTGACTGAGTTGAGAACAGATACTCAAAACAGACACATTTTTGTCTTTAAATATAAAAGCTCAATACAAACATTTGTAAAATAAGGAAAATAATTCATTTGAAAATGCCCAATAAAAACACAACTATTCTATAATATATTTCAGCACATTGACAGAGTTAACAATATTGTTTGTAGAGAACTTTACAGACCATGAGTGGTCCTGTTGCACTACATGTAATGAGGACTTGAACAAGGTCCTTATGGTATAGCTGACCCTGCTCATTCCTGATTCATTTAGGATTTTAGTCAAATCTGACTGAGTACACCAAATCTCCGTACACATCTTTTAGGAATCACAGTTCACCGTTTTAGGAATCACATTAATTGAAGTCACAGAGGGATATTTAAAGAAACTACATAAGATCATTTTTCAGTTAATATCTATTACTGCCATTTTTATAACCACTTTTTTGGAGTGTTTGAAATTGGAATAAGTTGCTCCGGACAAGGGCATTTCCAGGCATAGAGTCGACATGGAAATTAATAATATTGAAAGTATTTTGAAAATTCCCAAGACAATTTTTTCCCCTTACAAAATTCCCCTCAATGTACATTTTAAGCTCAAATAATGCAGTAAAAACAAAAAAATGTAAACTGTAAAAATAAAGTTTCTCTGCCGGACGGAGGGATGGGACACATCTTTTAGCTTTCCAGGGTCCTCTTACAGATACCTTTGCATTTACTTTTTAAACATTTTTTACCACTTTTTTTCTCCCCAATTTCATGATTCCAAACTTGTCTCATCGCAAATGGGCTCAGGACAGGTGAAGGTCGAGTCATGCGTCCCAATGAGTCAAAGGAAACACCAAAGTCACCCGGACCGCCACAAGGAGTCGCTAGAGCGCAATGAGCCAACTAAATTGACGCTGGGCCAATTGTGTGCCCCCGTATGGGACTCCTGGGGACTCCTGGATCGAACCCCAGGCTTTCGTGATGCCGCAACACTGCGATGCAGTGCCTTAGACTGCTGCGCCACTCGGAAGGCCCCTACAGATAACTCTTAAGGTAGAAGTTGCCGATAGGCATAGATATAGAATCAGCTTGCCTCTTCTCCAATTCTAACCTTAACCATGAGGGATGGGAACACAACCCTGACAGTGTCTATGAGCAACTTTGTCCTTCTCCATTCTAGATAGTCAAGGTCAGAGTTCAGCCCTATTGTGTCACTTCCTTGACGAGATCTGTGATATTAGACCACTAGAGCCATATAGACAGGTTGCCTGATTCTGAATGGTCAGATACCTACTGTAGCAACAATGACAACAAGCTGCCATGTGGGGAATTGTAGGCAGATTGTTTCAGATAGTTGGATCTTGTTCTTGATACCATGTCTTGTTTTGAGGTATTTTGACTTATGTCACATCTAAGCTAATACGGCTAAATTCGCTAAATAGCTAACCAACAACTGTAACAATATATTTGATAAACAACAAGTGCTTATTGTGCAAATGTATGTTTTCAATAAAGATTTGGAGACTAAATATAGTTTACATGTTGTCAATAATCCTTTGGAGTTGACAGTTGTTTTGCGCCAGAGTTGCGCCCTCATCGGTTTGGTTGCTAATCAACCAGCCATCTATTACATAGTCAGTCTTGTGTTGTGTGCTTAAACCAATGATGTATATAAACCCTCGATTGCGGATGCTATGTATTGGCCATTGAGAGGCTTTAAAGACACTGGTCGGCCATATTGGCACTCCCCAGTAGACGCAGTCCTCCATAGGAATGAATGGAATTGTACAATATTTCAATTAAATGTTTGAAGGACAAAATTGCATGTATTTAAGTATTTTGATGTTGTAGTGGGGACAGTAACATTAGTAATCTTTACAAATTATAATTTAAGGAATCTGTTTGATGTATTTTTTTATCTAACATTTTTATGTTTAGCTCACATAATCTAATGTACAAGTATGCATTAAGAGGTCTCTGTAATAGAATAGATGTGGCAAAAACGAATGACATCCAGAAATGCATTTCTCGCTCGCAAAATATTTTTTACAATGGTAGGGGAGTGCCAAGATGGAGGCACGGTGGCTTCAACACAATCATCTACTGTATTTTCAGTATTCTAGTATATACTGTAGATCATTGGCTGAAACACTTGTGGACTCAGGCTGTATACTGGGTAATGTAATAGGTGAGCAAGAAATAAAAACAAAACATGGACATGAACAAAAATAATAACTCTGTAACAATAGATAGTAACTTCCTATGAACGTATGATAAC
>CM059817.1:22346988-22366988 GCA_030435695.1 Brachymystax lenok tsinlingensis
GAAGGAGCAGGGGATAATGGAAAGATAGAGCAGGGAAAATAGAAAATAGACAGAGAGACAGACTAACAAAAAAAGAAAGCCAGAGAATAAGAGCTGGAAAATAAGATTTGGAGGATTTGTGCTCATTTTCAGTCTGTGGCCATATTGTCTTGAAATCCATAGAGGGTCTCTCCACATAGACGGTGGGTAGCTCTCCTCTCATGTCTTGCCTCACTTTTGGAATGGGAAATCCAGTTCAGACAATGGCATTGGGGCAGAATCCCTATTACTATAAAGCCCTGGTGAGTCAGAGATGGCATACTACAGTGCTGGAGCCAGCGGCAGAGGACTCTGAGAGTGTGTAAGTGTGTTTGTGATGTGTGTGGCACGTGCCTAGGAGCATGATATGTGTGTGTGGGAGTACGGATGTGCTTCTGTGTATGTGTGTGCCAGAGGAGCGGTACGTGCGTGTGTGTGTGTGATATGAATAATGCAGAGGATGCCTGTAGGAGCGTGAGGGCCTGGAGCAGGGCAGATGGTCGCCTGCTGATATGCAGAAACCAGGCAGCAGGCTCCTCCAGAGAGATGGGTTTATACACTCTTTCATTCTCCTGCTCTCCCACAAACACATTCACACTCCCATGCTCTTTTCTCCATTTTTTTATTTCCCTCTCTGTCTCTCTCCTTTAAACCCACACAAACACAAGCACACTTCTCTTCTCTTTTCACTCTCTCTCTCTCTCTCTTGTGAACGTGTGCATACAAATAGTAGAGCCATATCCTTCACAATTGAAAAACGGTATATTTGTTAATTTACTGTGCTGTGTGTGGACATACATTTCCTATTGCCAATATTTAGGATATTTGGCTCCTGAGTGGCGCAGCGGTCTAAGGCACTGCATCTCAGTGCAAGAGGCGTCACTATAGTACCTGGTTAGAATCCAGGCTGTATCACATCCGGCTGTGATTGGGAGTCCCATAGGGCAGCGCACAATTGGCCCAGCGTCGTCAGGGTTTGGCCGTCATTGTAAATAAGAATTTGTTCTTAACTGACTTGCCTAGTTAAATAAAAATAAATAAAAATTATTCTTATCCTATGAGGGTATGCTCTCTCCCTCTCTCTCTCTCTCTCTCTCTCTCTCTCTCTCTCTCTCAGAGGGTTTCTTCAACTGCAGAACTATTACAAGGATATAAAAAGAGGGGCGAGTCAGAAGGTGAGATCATCTCTCACGGAGATGTACTTGCTCAGTGACAAAAATAAAAAACAGCAACCTAGAACGCCAACCTAGAGCTGCACAGAGTACAGTCCACTAGATGGCGCTGTGAGACTGCTACAGAGGCTGACAGAGCAGCACCCCACTGTGGTGCTCAGAGGAAGCAGGCCCATTGACTGTAAAAGGATAGGACACCCTGAAGCAGTAAAGGAATCAGGAATGTTTTCGACGAGAAATACTCCTTTACAACTAATAACTAGCCTACATCACACCACAAAATAATATGTGCATAAGCTGACCATATAGCCTTCTCAAAATGTGGAATGATCTTTAATGCATAAGCCCAAATATTAAAATGTTACTGGGAAAATCCCACCGACGGTCAGAGTAAACTTGTCTATAGTCACTTATAAATGTATTTATACTTTCCCCCCAAAATGTAATAGTCTGTATTTATTTTACCTTTATTTGACTAGGCAAGTCTTCTTGAAAGTAAAAGTTACAGAAAGTGATACCTTACCAACTACAATATTCAATAACGCATTAATGTATTGGTTGTCGAGTATGACATTTTTATCGGCTGAATGTGAGAATAATAGGGGTCTACGTTCTAACATGCGTGTAGGCTATCTGACCGTCTGTTGAGCCCTGGCCACAACTTTTGTCTACATAATGTAATAGCATATTGTTTTTCTGAAATGTAATAACATTTAAGGTAATAATCTATTTTACATAGAGACCAATATTTCGTCTAAAAGCTAATTCATTTTATAATTGCCGCAATTGTTTACTGTGTAGGCCTACATCTGTGCAACATGAGGAAAACGGTGACTGGAATTGTGGATACAGAAATTACGCTAAAAAAAACAATGTTATTCTTAGTATAGGCCTACATGTTATTGACTGGCTACTTCTGTAACGACACGATTTATTTTCACAAGACAATGTGTGCAAATCAGCGATAATATACACTTATCGGAAACCGCTCAATGACATTTTGTGCAACCGAGACAGATTTATAAAATCCATAATTGTAATGCAGGCTCGCGCGCCCAAGACTATTGGTACAGCGTTGTGCGTGACGGTGGTGATCCATTCGTCAAAGCTCAAAGAATATGAGAAGAATACAAAATGATTATAAAAAAAAACTAATACATTTTAATGACAAAAAAACATAATATAGAAATTGTGCAATTCTTGATTTCTTTTCCCCATTCATTTGATCAGTCACAGGGTTGGGGTCAATTCAGAATGCTTAGATAAACTCAAATCCAATACAGCATTTTGAGTTTGAATTTGAATGGTCAAGAAAAATAATAATTGACATTTACATTTGAATGACAGGAAATACAATTCAAACAAACTGAATTTCAGCTATTCTTAAATTTATTGAATGTGCAGGCCTACTCAATTTGAATTTTCCCAGGGAGCCTTTTCAATTAGGCTACAATTCATAAGCATAAGCGATAGATGAGCCAGGTGTCAATAAATAGGCTAAGCCTATAGGCTACATTTTCTATGCAATGATGAGTGAAATAGTTGTTTTGTATATCAGTGCCACTAGGCCAGGTGAGTATAAGTGATGTTGATAGCTATTTGTCACATTATCTCACTGAAGTGCCTTAGTCTACATAATATAAATTGATGTTATGCCTATACTTTGAGGTAAATAACGAAAATATGTAATGCTATTCAAACCAATTTGGTTCACAAATATTAGCTGTACAAATGATCTAATTTATGTCAGTGTGTGGAGAACTTCCCATTAATTTAATTATATTTCCTGTCATTTCATTTCAAATTCGGAATCAGCCTCCTCCTGATTCCATTCAAATTTAGATCGAAATTCTTGAAATAATGAACCAATTTTGACTCCAGGAATTGCCAAAGTTGACCCCAACCCTGCACGCTGTCAGATATACATCACGAGTTGAGCGGCACAAGAGCACGTGCACGTACGTGTTTGTGCTTTGGCACTGGTCTGACAAGAGAAAATTCAACAAACAAACATACAAAGCGATACAAAAACAAATGTAAGTTACATCCCACGAACAATTCTTCTTGGTGAATTAATCATTGTCTAGATTAATTGGAGCCACTGAAGACAGAGCTGGTACAGATATATTCCGTTATTATCTTCTTACGAAACGAAGGCAGAGGGCAGGCTTCAGTGATATGGTATGGTCCTTACAGTCTCTCGGTCTTTCTGATCACAGGATTTTGGAAACACAAATAAATATACAAACACAACACATAGGCTACTGTAAACAGGCGCGCAGAAATGTACACATGATGGACACGACATGAAGTGTCAAGAGAAAATAAAATTAATTTTGACCTCATACATGGTGTGTGCCTCGCAAAGTATACACGAGACACAATTATTATTACTGTATTATTATTATTATTATTATTATTATTATTATGTAGGCCTATTGTATGATATATTAAAAATTATGGATACTTTAATTTTGGGCATATTTATGTATTTATTATTGGGATACAATCTGACCACATTATAGACTATAACTTACATATTGTGCCTTGGTAAATATGTTGTCTACAGTACAGGATATGCTGTGTTTACTATTGTATGGTAATTAACAAAATGCAATTCAAATATAGTTAGTAAAACTGAAACTAATCATGACATGTTTAATTGAAATGAACTTGATTCAATATATCTCAAAGTACATGTCAATATATCCCATGTCCCCATGTGTCCATGCAGGCATACGTTATGACCCTGTTCTATGTAAATAAACATTAGCCTATAGCCTATAGGCCTATGCTTTGCCTTTGTCATAGAAACATGACTAATAATGTTTATTATTATAATACCTACCATGATAATAACAATAGGCCTAATAATAATATGCTGGTGATAGTATTGGCTTTTATTTAATGGCGCAGCAGGTGTACTGAGCTTCGACCGTGTTAAACCCCTGTTGCTTTTGTTATTAGGGAAAGATGGCGTGTATTTACCGACTGTCGGCTGCGACTTCTATGCCTGTTTCCCGCGGGTAGGTTCGTGCACACAGCCTATACTGTCTTTATTTTTACACATTACGACATATTGGCGCCTTGACTATAAAATCGATTTGATGTCAATGATATTGAACCTTTTTTGGTTAGCACACACCAACCACGGGCCATGTAGCCAGAAATTGCGTGTCGCATCTCCACTGCATGAAAACTCCCCATAGCTCTCGATGTCTGTGTCTGGGGTGTAGTGCTCGAGTTTTTACACTCGGTATCCCCACTGTGTTCCATATAGGTCCAGCATTAGCACTGGGCTGGCTACGGTCCAATGCTAACTGGTCCGGCACAGAGAAACACAGGGGGACATTCATATCCTTTAGGGCTCCATGTGTTAACGGGTTTAAGGTCATTGTACCGGGGTTTGAGCGCCGTGGTGAGGTGGTGTGTCCCCATACATGTCCTCCGTTCCCGGTAACTGTCCTCCAACGGGAGTCATCCTCTTCTCCTTCTGCCGCCTGTTACAAAACCAAACCCTCACCACCTCCTTCTCCAGCTGCAGGCTGTCCGCTATGGAGGTGATCTCCGCGCCGCCGGGTTTGGGACTTTTGAGAAAATGGCTCTCCAAAGCCCCCTTTATGCCCACCTCGATGGAGGTCCTCTTTTTCCTCTTCCTCCCCTGCGCCGCGATCTTATCCAGGCTGGTGGGGCTCCCCGAGGTGGAATCCGCCTCCTCCAGCCATTTGTTAAGCAGTGGTTTGAGTTTACACATGTTTTTGAAGCTCAGTTGAAGCGCCTCGAATCTGCAGATAGTGGTCTGAGAAAATACATTTCCATAAAGGGTCCCCAGCGCCAGCCCCACGTCAGCTTGGGTAAAGCCCAGTTTGATGCGCCGCTGTTTGAACTGCTTGGCAAACTGCTCCAGGTCGTCCGAGGTCGGCGTGTCCTCGTCCGAGTGTTCCGGGTGTCCCCCGTGCTGGTGGTGCGAGAGGGACGACTGTACCCCGCCTCCATGCTCGCTCAGATGTGGGCTGTGGCTGTGGTGGTCTTCCTCCTGCAGGGAGTGGTGATGCATCTGCTCTGGTCCTCCCATGCCGAACCCAGACTGGGAGTACACCAGGCTCTGGCCATCAGATGTAGCCATACCGGGAATGTGCGTGGAGGCCGTGCTTGTTCGCCATGCCCTGGCGTCGTGATGCGCCTGGTGCGCTAGGTGAGGGTGTCGCTGCTGCTGTTGCTGCAGACTAGCGGAATTCTGCAGCTCCTCTCGGTCGCTTTGCAGAATGGGCTTCACGTCCTGCTCTCCGAGGAGACTCGACGGCCACGGAGCCCCGTCCCCGTGCGACAGAGCCGTGATCCACTGGTGAGCGTGGCTAAGTGGGTGACCGCTGCCCGGTAGCGTGTAGTCGTTCTGGAGCAGAGTGTGCGCGTCCCTGTACACCGCTGCCTGCTGCATGCTCCCGGACTCCGAGTGCTGCCGCGGCGCGCTGCTGGCGGTAGTCAGGACACTGTAGTGGTTGGACGCTGCGGTCGCCATAACTCTCGGAGCCGGAGTGATAGCTCTGTCGTTAAAGGAGCTGCCTTTGACAGTTACTCTTTTCCGCCACCGGGCAGCTAGCTAGGTTTCGCTCTCGATCTCCCGGGCGCGCTGCCAAGGGGACGTAGAGGCGCACACCTGAGGTCCGCCTCGCTCAGCTCTTTATTGGCCAAGAACGGTTGACAGATGTTGTTACCCCTGACAGCACCCCGCTCATTGGTCACGGGAGATTCTATAGAAGCCGCTATCACTCTCCCCAACAATACTGGCAGTCCCGCTGCAGACTAACAGAGTAGAGTGAAAAGCTGGTGTTGACTGAGAAAGAGTGGATAGACTCTTAGGCCTATTTCAGTGGAAAAAACGAGTCTATAAACATTTATTCGATTGAGGTCATTTATTCTGAATAGTATTGATCTATTTATGAGAAACATCCACAAACTCGATGCATACAAATGCATTAAAGCCATGGCCTAGGCCTATGTCATTTGTGCGAATGTTTATACATTTTCTTGTTCAAATATATTCATATTCACCAGGCTATAATATTTTCACCTTGAAATGAATAAAAAAAATTGTATTTATATGGTAACATTTTGAGAAAATCCTTGTTTTGTGTGTATTTATGGCTGGCTTGCGCTCAGAGCAGTGGGATATTAACTGTCACGGACCCTCCAGCTGCCTCCCTCCTCGCGACGCTGTCCAAAGAGAAGGGGCGCATTTTTTCCTGGCCTCTGCCCCGTTGCCATAGCGAGCGCAGTGAATGGAACAACAACGCCCACGTCACAGCTGCATTCGCCTCTTCTTTTCGTTCCATTCCAAAGGACCCATTCGAGCGGCTCGCTCTGCCGACGGGACAAATAAAAGGAGGCAAGCGAAAAGGGCACATTGGGGCCAAGGAGCGAGGGGTGAATGAATAGCTTCTCTAACCCACTCGCTCGCCCACGGTGTCCCTATCTTCCGTGCCTGTTTGGTAAACTTCGGAATTCATGCGCCCACATTGGCACGCGGGCGTTTTGTGGTGGGAATACATTTCAAAGTAGGCCTACCAAAAGGCTGCACCCCCCATACACAGTAGCCTATTAGTTCAATAAAATGAAAACCAATAATTACAAAGAATGAAAGGCAAAAACCTGTGCTCCATAGTTTTCATGAACACAGCGGGGGTAGTGTAGTCTATACAGGGGTTCCCAAACTTTTTCACTCGGGCCTCCCCTTCCAGCATTGGGGAACAACAGGTTTAAAGCTTATTTTCTTTCAATTCTATACATTTTGCCATGTCTAATGTGTATTCATGTGATATTTCAGTGACAAAAAAATTACAACAATATGGGCTAAAAACATAAATACAAAAAACGTATCTGACATGGGCTAGTTGATCTGGACATTTCTGACAAGCTCTCTAAGGTATGCAATGACTAAAATGACAAGAGGAACTGATGATGCACTACCCAATTTCGAAATTGCACCTTGTGCATTCTACTATTACAACTTTCAAGACAAAGTTTAAAGCCGGACTGAGTACCTTAAATAAAAAACTCCTTGTGCCACCCCACAGTTTGGGAACCACTGGTCTAGAACAGGATGCATTGGCCTTGTGATAGTAAGACTAACAATACACAGAGTTTGTATTGATAACATGAGAGAGAAGCACAATAATGTTCAATATTATGGGACACTTGCAATAAACTCTATCTGTTGGCTATAGGTGCCATCTATATCAATAACAGGGGCGACAGGTAGCCTAGAGCGTTGGGCCAGTAACCAAAAGGTTGCTGGATCGAATCCCAGAGCTGACAAGGTAAAAATCTGTCATTCTGTCATTCTGAACAAGGCAGTTAACCCACTGTTCCCCGGTAGGCCGTCATTGTAAATGAGAATTTGTTCTTAACTGACTTGCCTAGTTAAATGAAGGTTAAATAAATAAAAAAAAAACAGCAAATATTGAAATATAGGCTATTATTGTTTATGGAGGGGGGCTTAAAAATGTGAACTAGCTTAGTAGTTACTTTCCACCCAAAACCAATTCTTTGGAGGGAAGTTAGACATTATTAGGCCTATTTTGTTCAATGTTTTCAACCTCCAAGAAGAAGAACCAGTGGGGAACCAGGAATATGGTGCAAGAAACTTGATATGCCTGCTATAAAAACATTCTTCAGGAAATGTATTCCCTCGTTTATATGCCTATTACAGACATATCATTGACACGTGTAATGTTTACGGAATGCAACTTTAGGATACTTTTTAGATTAAGTTACTTATTTACCATAGTTTATTAAACGGTTAAAAGTTGTGCACTTGTCCATGTATGTATAATAGATAAATCAATGGATAAAGAATCAAATAAAGTAGCAGGTCCAGGGATCAATCTATCCTATACTGAATCACCAGGATTGAAAGAACATTTGTGATGATTAGGTTGTAATTCCGAGAATTACCGAACGTGCCACCGGGGCCTCCAACAGTCGTGTGCAGAGAGAAGCAAAACATATTACCCTAATGGTGTAATATGCAAACTACTGGCCGCCCAATTACAAGACTTAATAACGCATAAATGATGTGAGTCCTGTTCTTAGGAAGGACAGACTCTGTGTTAATTCAGTCAAAGGACTGGAGAGACTGTCAACACAAGCCAGTTAGATAAGCTCTGTCTCTCTGTTTCAGGAGCCTCAGTCAACTCTGTATTCAAAACACTGAGCGTTAATGACAGAGAATCTGAGCGTTAAATTAACAGTAATTATATGGCCTGCATGCTGTAAAGATTCAATTTCTCCAACTATAATGGGGTAAGTGTCCCCATGTGCAGTGAGCTTCCGCTTTATGATATTTATAATACAGAAACACACTTGGCACGCAATTGTGTGTGTGTGTATACCGGGGTGACCACAGCATGGCCCTCCCCCTGTGGGAACCCTAAAGCAGGGGTGAGTGAGGCTGGGGAGTTCCTTTATGCTGCCGGACTCAGAGAGATAATGGCCATTCCTCCACAGCTGGCCCACACAATCAAAGAGAGAGGGGCTCTGAGGATTCCAGCTTTAACCAGGCCTTTGTGTCAACTAATTACATCTGAATGCAAGACCCCAAGAACCCACCTCCCCCCATCTCGACCTGTGCAGAATACCCCAAACAACCCTTCAGATAGAGCAAGAGAAACACACACACACACACACACACACACACACACACACACACACACACACACACACACACACACACACACACACACACACACACACACACACACACACACACACACACACACACACACACACACACACACACACACACACACACACACACCACTCCCCCAGAGGGTTTCTCTTCAAAGCTCCCTGTCTCCAACACATGTGGCACTCGGCATTAGATCAGCTCTCACTCAGGAGAGAAGAGGAGGGTTTGGAGGACTGCAGGAAAATGGAAAAGACTGAAGAGCCTTGCTCCTATGCCCCAACCTCAACCTCTATACCCCAACCCCCCACTCATATCACCATAGCTCTCCTTTGAAAACGTGTACGCTCCAGCTTACACTTACACAAGCTTACGCTTCGTAATCATATTCCCATAGAGAAAACAAATGTGTAATAGCATAATGTTTGAGATTGTAAGATTGTTTTGGGGGGGCTATTTAATACTCTATACTCTCTCTGTTTTCTGGACAGGATATGATGCGTGCATGTGCTGTATGTGTGTGCGTTTTTGAGCCTTCTCTATCCAAGTGCAAATACACCCAGTCTTGGTCATATTGTTCTCCCTATAGTGCATTGTGCTTGAGTCAGTGTTGTGAGGTCTCTCTCTCTCTCTCTCTCTCTCTCTCTCTCTCTCTCTCTCTCTCTCTCTCTCTCTCTCTCTCTCTCTCTCTCTCTCTCTCTCTCTCTCTCTCTCTCTCTCTCTCTCTCTCTCTCTCTCTCTCTCTCTCTCTCTCTCTCTCTCTCTCTCTCTCTCTCTCTCTCTCTCTCTCTCTCTCTCTCTCTCTCTCTCTCTCTCTCTCTCTCTCTCTCTCTCTCTCTCTCTTCCTCCTTTGTTCGCTCTCCCTCTCGCCTTCCCTCTTTCTCTCTGGACACAGTGTGCCTGTGTGAGTGTGTGAGTGTGTGTGTGAGTGTGTGTGTGCGCCTGTATGTGAGTCAGGGTTAGGAGGTCTCGCTGGCGCTCAGTTTAGCATTGATTTATTCTCTTTCTCCAATTTATTTCCCCTCCGCCTGATCTGCCTCTGGAAGGACGAATGGAGGAGAAACGCCAAGCACACTCTCCATCTCCCACACTACGTGGTATGGTACTCACACACACACACCACATGCACATGCAGCGCACATATATGCAGCAAACGCATACATACACATACAGGGCACACGCACACACACACACACTTAAACTCACATTCTGCCAATCACACAGATACAGCACGAACATCAGCATGGTGGAAATTCACACACACACACACACACACACACACACACACACACACACACACACACACACACACACACACACACACACACACACACACACACACACACACACACACACACACACACACACACACACACACACACACACACACACACACACACACACCATAGAATGTAGCATATGACCATCTGAAATGCTGTATAATGTCCTGAACAAACCCAGGGTAGAGGAGTTGTACGTGTAGTCATATTTAACAGTTTTAAAGAAGGAGCAGTGTAACACAGTGTCATATCCTGGAGAGAGGTGTTAATGTGTGTTTGTGTATGTCACATCTGCTTCTGTACTTTTAGCCCCTCTCCTCCACTCCTCTTCTCTCTTCTCCTCTCCTCCCCTCTTCTCCTCCGCTCCTCTTCTCCTCCACTCCTCTTCTCTCTTCTCCTCTCCTCTTCTCTTCTCCTCCGCTCCTCCCCTCTTCTCTTCCGCTCCTCTTCTCCTCCACTCCTCTTCTCTCTTCTCCTCTCCTCTTCTCTTCTCCTCCGCTCCTCCCCTCTTCTCTTCCGCTCCTCTTCTCTCTTCTCCTCTTCTCTTCTCCTCCGCTCCTCCCCTCTTCTCCTCCACTCCTCTTCTCCTCCACTCCTCTTCTCTCTTCTCCACTCCTCTTCTCCTCCACTCCTCTTCTCTCTTCTCCTCTTCTCTTCTCCTCCGCTCCTCTCCTCTTCTCCTCCCCTCCTCTTCTCCTCCACTCCTCTTCTCCTCCCCTCCTCTTCTCCTCCCCTCCTCTTCTCCTCCGCTCCTCTCCTCTTCTCCTCCCCTCCTCTTCTCCTACCCTCCTCTTCTCCTCCACTCCTCTTCTCCTCCCCTCCTCTTCTCCTCCCCTCCTCTTCTCCTCCACTCCTCTTCTCCTCCACTCGGATGAGTAACGGAAGAAGAGCAATAATGAAAGCGTGTAGAAACAGAAGAGAGGGAGGAGGGGTTGTTAAACCCACTTGAAAGCTCCTCCCAATCGATAGTGACGGGCCAAGCACGGATTAAACCCAGGTTAAGTCCACTCAAATCAATACTGATGGCCAACCCAGGGGTTAAAACACGAGTCATTCTCAGCAGATCCATCCAGGCAGTAGCACTGTGGCCCATCGCACAGACAAATCTACAGCCATGGACACTACGGGTTAACATCTACACATATTCAGTATGGATGACTCCCACTATGGGCTGGAACAGTGGTAAATCTAGATGTAACAACGTGGATGGGTACGTCGTAGAATTGAAGAGTTAGACAGTCAATCTTCACTTGTCAATGGAGATGGGCATAGTGTAGGTAAATCTGCTTTGGATGGGAGTGGGTGAGATATGATGTGGTTGGTGTGTGTGTGTTTCGGATATTGTAACAGACAGTACGGGAGAGAAAGAGAGAAAAAGCAAGAGGGTTGACATTCATGATTGACGTTTTCAGACTAGGCACAAGAGACATTCGCTGGACAGCAGGACTGGCCAAATTGATCCAGCAAACACATGTGCAAGTATCAATGACCAATACTGATCAATCAATGATGATCAGAATTTCAAAACAGGGAAGCTCACGGGCTATTCCATGGCAACGAAATTATGCAGAGACTCATTTTTTTTTACTTTAAAATGTATTCCAAACAAAAACAATTTCTTCTTAAAACATTTTGCCCCTATTTGCTCCTCCTAATAAACATGGCCCTCTTTTCCTTTCCTCCATCTTAGTGTGACTCCAGTCATTTATTACTGTGGTGTTGAAGCTGTCTTTAACCTTTTCTAAGGTCAAGTTCCTCTGGTGGCCATCAGTCCTGGTCTTGTTTAGGTTACCTGTCATGTGTCTTCGCCCCCTCTCCCTCTGCACCTCAATGTCTACTGCAGTAAGTGTTGTGTCTAATGGGCTGGGTGGGAGGGTTTTGGACTCTACTACTACTGCATTTAAAAATCCCATCCTGAAACAGAATGGAGACCCAGATAGACCTGGAATGGATTGAGCCAAGACCTCAGGGAGCAATAATGGTTGTTCTCAATACGATGATAAAATCCATGGCATTTCCTCTCTCTCTGTCTCTCTCTGTCTGTCTCTCTCGCTCTCTCTCTTGCTCACTCAATTCAATATACTTTATTGACATGGAAAGTAAAACACTTCCATTGTCAATTTAAGCATTTAACAGTGGTCAAAGACAGGAATATACTAGACTGTTTGTAATTAAGCAATAATAATGATAGTGGTAATAAAGAATAGACCAAAATGAATAACCACACACATTTTCACTGGTGTGTGGTGTGCCTGGTGTGTCCCTCAGGTTGTGACAGGAGGCCACAAATTTGGCTGCCAAAACACAGCAATTTCTGTATGTATTTAAGTTTATCTTCATCATTTAGGTTTTCAAATTCTTCATATTGTTTTATAATCTTTGGGGAAGAATGTATTTTCTATAAAATGTATACAAAATGCAGCTCTGTCTATCTCTTCCTGGGGGCAGAATGAGCGCTCTACTCTCTGGGAAGCCATGTTTGCCTGTGACCACCGGTTTCTATGTTTTTTTTCTCTCCATTTTCTATCAGTCACAGTGGTCAGATAGTCTGCCACCATGTACTGTCTGTTGAGAGCCAAATAGCAATGAAGTTCAGTTAGATTTTTTTGTGGTGTATTTCCAATAGGTGATATATTTACATTTTTGCTTTGTGATAATTTGGTTGGGCCAGTATTTGTGAGTGTTGTCCTGAGGCTTTGTTGGGTTGGTAGTGGTTAGTGAATTGACCAGCTGGCTAAGGGTCTCTCTCTCTCTCTCTCTCTCTCTCTCTCTCTCTCTCTCTCTCTCTCTCTCTCTCTCTCTCTCTCTCTCTCTCTCTCTCTCTCTCTCTCTCTCTCTCAATTTTCAATTCAATTCAATTTGCTTTATTGGCATGACGTAACAATGTACATATTGCCAAAGCTTACATTTGATATTTATAATATGAACATAATTAATAATCAAAATTGTCAACAGGACAACAGTAACAACAACAATCTCTCTCTCTCTCTCTCTCTCTCTCTCTCTCTCTCCACACCATACACACATACAGTACACAACACCATGCAATTATCTTATTTATTGTTGTCTTTTTTCAGAGTTATGTCTCCCTGGGACTGTTGACATGATTTTCTCCTTTACTCCTGAATACAGTTACTTCTGTTCTGACAGTTTCCTAGGTTCTAAACCAGTTTCAGCTCACTATCTCCATACTTCCTGGTTATGATTACCCCTGGTTACCCCTGGACACAGAGATAGTCATGCGCTCATTAAAGTGTCACTAAGCATGCGGAATCTATGCTGAGCAGTAATGGGCAAGTAGACAGACAGACTGGGGTTGTAGTGTAGAGGTTGTAGTGTGTTCCACGGTGTAGAAATGTGTGTTCAGGATCACGTTCTTATATCCCAACCCTACCAACCATTTTCACTCCATAAGAGAATGGCTGAGCCACAAAAAGAAAGAAACAAATAAGTAAAGAAAGAAAAGAGGAGATAGCTTTTTTTGAGGCACAATAGCAGACATGTTCTTTCCATGCATATCAAGTAAGCTTTTTGGAGGATGGCGTAAAAATATATTTACGTAAGAATAAAACAAAAGATAAAAAACAACTCCAGCAACCTAGCCAATTAATTTGGGCCTGTGATCTCAAAGGGTTGGAGGAGAGGTGCTTGGCTACGTAGCACTAAGCTAATTCATGTAGCATATCCCATCTGTATTAAATATATGCATGAGGCTAATTCCGTTAGCTGTAGCGCTGTAGCACGCAGTTGCGGGAGCTAGTTCCCATTAGCGGTAATCCGCCTCCAGTGAAATCAGGCTGGTCGAGGCCAACATTTATTTTTTGCATGAAGCAAACAACATTTAATTTGCTTTGCTAAATCAAAGCGTGGCATTCTGGATCCTGCCTTACTCCCCCTCTCTCTCTCTCTCTCTCTCTCTCTCTCTCTCTCTCTCTCTCTCTCTCTCTCTCTCTCTCTCTCTCTCTCTCTCTCTCTCTCTCTCTCTCTCTCTCTCTCTCTCTCTCTCTCTCTCTCTCTCTCTCTCTCTCTCTCTCTCTCTCTCTCTCTCTCTCTCTCTCTCTCTCTCTCTCTCTCTCTCTCTCTCTCTCTCTCTCTCTCTCTCTCTGCCTTAATCTTTTATGTCTTACTTTCTTTCTCCTCTCTATCTTTCTCTACCCATACCCCTCTTACTTTTCCCTCATCCTCTCCCTCTCTCTCTTCTTCTCTCTCTCTCCACCTTTTCCCTTTCTCCTCCTTCTTTTTCTCTTCCTCTTTTTCAGTGGGATAAATTACTCTAGATTCAAAACAGAATAAAAATGACAGAGAGAGGGAAGAGACAGAACAGAATGTTCTGTCTCTTCGCATACTCACACCCTCACCCTGAGATTTAATTACGTGTGTATGTGTATGCACGCGAGCACACACACACACAAACACAAACACACTCAGAAATGGTGTGTTGGTGTGTAGTGAAATAAAAACATTCTGTTCTGATTTGGTAGATGTTTCATGTATATCTCAGAGGAACATAGCGTGTGTTTGGAGTGTGTTTCCAGGTCAGGGCTGGAGCCTATGAGACACACTTTTGTTATTGAGTGTGTGGGAGAGTGTGCACGGCTATGTGTGTATTGCTCTGTGTATGCGCGAAAGAGTAAGAGTGTATGTGAGCTCCTTGCGGTGCAATGCAGAGCCAGTCTAAAAAAAATGCTGCTGCTTGGCGGTTCGTATTGAACTTGACCTGCGGGCCAGATCAATGTGTGTGTGTATGTGTGTTTGTTTGTGTGTGTGTACGCCAGCCAAATCAATGTGTCTCCATGTGTCACGGATTGAGAGAGCTCACTGATTACCCAGGGGTGGGTGGGGAAGGGAGGGGAAGCAAGGGAGGGAGGGAGGGATGAGAGAGAGAGAGAGAGAGAGAGAGAGAGAGAGAGAGAGAGAGAGAGAGAGAGAGAGAGAGAGAGAGAGAGAGAGAGAGAGAGAGAGAGAGAGAGAGAGAGAGAGAGAGAGAGAGAGAGAGAGAGAGAGAGAGAGAGAGAGAGAGAGAGAGAGAGAGAGAGAGAGAGAGAGAGAGAGAGAGAGAGAGGATGAGAGAGGGAGGGATGAGAGAGAGAGAGAGAGAGAGAGAGGGATGAGAGAGAGAGAGGGATGAGAGAGAGAGAGAGAGAGAGAGAGGGAGGGATGAGAGAGAGAGAGAGAGAGAGAGAGAGAGAGAGAGAGAGAGAGAGAGAGAGAGAGAGAGAGAGAGAGAGAGAGAGAGAGAGAGAGAGAGAGAGAGAGAGAGAGAGAGAGAGAGAGAGAGAGAGAGAGAGAGAGAGAGAGAGAGAGAGAGGGAGGGAGGGAGGGATGAGATTTAGCAGAGGACAGGGCTGAGACCAGGATCAGAGAGAATAGCATCTCATTTAATTTTATTTTCAGTTAATTTCACTCTATCTAGGGGGAGCTGAAATGCACAGCGTTCTCCATTGCTTGAGTTACAATCACATCCACATCCAGATTAGGTAGTATTCTCAGGAAAACTGGAATATGTCCTATCCAAACCAAACAATATTTGTGCATGGGTCTGTATGCATAGTCTGTATTATTCTGAAAGTACACACACACACACACACACACACACACACACACACACACACACACACACACACACACACACACACACACACACACACACACACACACACACACACACACACACACACACACACACACACACACACACACACACACACACACAGCTCTACCTCCCCTCCATACACACAGTTCTGCCCAGGTGAGAGTATGAGAAGGCTGTGGGGTTAACGAGAGACCAGGTCTCCAGAGTTCCAGAGATAGTCAAGGGCTAGACTGGGCCCTCCGTAGCCCAGCAGGGAGCTCTGAGTGGGGCATCAGTATGCACCACCACCCCCCCCCTGCTGAGCTCATCAGTGGTGTGTCTTTATGGTGAGTGCCCGAGTCGATGGACCGTGTGTGTGTGTGTGTGTGTGTGTGTCCAATGCTCATTAATGCCTAACGGTGTGTGGCCATAGTCATGGTCAAGGTTGGAGTAACTGGAGTGACACACTCTGATCAGGATCATGGCTGCAGCCAATAGTCAGCGTTTTAGGGTTGTTGCCCATGTTATTATCCATAACATACAAATTATATAATGTATAAACGTTGTATGTGTTTTGTAGTATTATCTAAAATAAGGACGCCCGACAACGAGGTTCTGACTCCAGCTTCTTTACTCACTCTCGCCTCTCCAACCCAGGTACGGATACCCCTAAGGGACATCCTACTACATCTTCCTCTCTCTCATGAACAAGAACTCAACATGCATAACCACTGAAGCATAACTGAAACAGCATGAAAGCATTAAATTACACAGTATTAACATTAACTTAGGTACAGTCTCTTTTTGCTGGGTATGGTCCCCAACAGTATGTTTTCTCTTCACGTAACATAGTCTTTCAGCCACACTGGTGGCTTCACATCCCTTTTTGGGCGCGCTTGTGGCTCCGTGAGAATTCTCTCCTCTTCACCCAGTTTTTGTGCCTTCTCTGTGTCCTCAGTCTGTGTGACTGGCAGATCTGGAAGAGCTCTGAGGTGTGTTTTGTTCCTTCGTACCTCTTCTGAGCCTGTGTCCACCACATAGGAGCGTGGGGCGTCTGCTTTCCTCAGCACTATTGCTGGTGTCTTTGAGTTTGTAATCCACACACGTTGACCTTCGGTCAGCTCTGGACGCTCCGTAGCACGGTGTCTCCGATTAAAGTCTCCAGTTTGCGTTTGTTTCAGCCGTTTGTCCCGCTCAGCAAAGGCCTTCCTGTTAGGCCATCGGGGTTGAAGCTGAGCCGGCGAGACAGGCAATGGGGAACGCAGCCTCCTGCCCTTCAGGAGCTCGGCAGGCGACGGCCCATGATGCAGTGGTGTAACTCTGTAAGCTAACAGAGCCCTGTATGGATCCTTGTTCTTTTTCAGCAGTCCCTTGACTGTTTTCACAGCCCTCTCTGCCTCACCATTACTCTGTGCATGGTAGGGGCTACTGGTCACATGTGTGAAGTCATATTCTGCGGCAAAAGCAGAAAAGGAGCTTGCCGAGAACTGGGGAGCGTTATCTGTAACCAGGACCTCAGCGACCCCTTGCCTGGAAAAAATGGACTTTAATCCATTGATAACACCAGCTGATGTGGTTATGGGTGTCTTTGCTATTTCAATGTATCTTGAATAGTAATCTACCACTAGCAGATAAGTGTCATTTTTCCAATAGAACATATCTGCCCCTACCTTTTGCCATGGCTGTTTAGGCAGTTCCGTTGCCATCATTGGCTCCGGATGACAAGGTTGACATTTTGTACAGACCTCACACTGGGCCACCAGCTTGGCAATCTGAGTACTCAGACCAAGCCACCATACCGACTGTTGAGCCCTCAGTCTGCATTTGGTTATCCCCATGTGTCCCTCATGCACTCGGTCTAGCATTTCTGGTTGTAGAGTCTCTGGAATAACTATCCGTTGTCCTTTCATGAGAAGGTCTCCATTACAGTGGAAGTCACTTTGGTGCACCCAATAGGGCTTCAGCAGCTGAGGCAGTTCCTCCTGCCTGGGCCATCCCTTTTGGCACTGCTGCACTATCTGTCGGCAGATAGGGTCTCGTTGTTGCTCCTCTGCAATCTGCTGAAGTTTGTTATGTGATGCAGGTAGGCTGTCCCTTACTGCATTAATGGACACCTGTACATCACCCTCTAGACATTGCTCCTCCTCTGATAATGGACGTTTAATTGGGGCCCTGGAGAGTGCATCTGCTGTGATCAGTGCCTTCCCTGGCACATACACCATCTTGTAGGTGAACCTCAGTAATCTGAGGCGGAAGCGCAGAACTCTAGGAGGCAAGTCATCCAGTGCTTTTGTCCCTAACAGAGCCAACAGTGGTTTGTGGTCAGTCTCTGCTGTAAACTGCAGGCCAATAAAGTATTGGCTGAGCCTTTCACATGCCCATGTTATAGCCAACGCCTCCTTCTCCACTTGAGCATACCTTTGCTCTGTGTCGGATAAGCTTCGGGAGATGTATGCTATTGTGATGGCGCTGATCTTCTCTGGGTCCGGCTCTATTCCAGCTGCACTGATTTTGTGTCCCAAGAACAAGACCTCTGACTGTGCAAAAGTGCATTTTTCATTGAGTGTCAGGCCAGTCTCTTGGAGTCTGGTCAGAACTGCTGTGAGCCTTACATCGTGTTCTGCTCTGTCCCTTCCGCACACGAGCACATCGTCCGCGTGGACTATGACGCCACTCAGCCCATCCAACAGCTGGGACATGCGTCTCTGGAAATGCTCAGGACCGGAACCGATTCCAAATGGCAAAACATTAAAACAGTACCAGCCAAACGGTGTTATAAACGTTGTGGGCGCCCTACTCTCTGATGACAGCGGTATCTGCCAGAAACCTGAGCGGGCATCCAGCTTTGTGAAGACTCGTGAGCCATCCAACTGAGCCAGTGACTGCTCCACTGATGGTAAGATGTGTCTCTCTCTGCAGAGTGCCTCATTCAAGTTAGTCATGTCCACACAGATTCGTATGTCCCCATTGGCTTTTGGGACCACTACCATCCCTGCACACCAGTCAGTGGGACTCTCGATTTTAGACACCGCCCCAATTTCTTCCATCCTCCCCAACTCTTCCTTTACTCTGACCAATAAAGGGATAGACACACGGCGGGGGGTGGTAAGGGCATAGGGGACAGCATCCTCTTTCAGGCGGATTTTGTAGTCACCTTCTATCCTTCCTAGACCAGAAAACACTTTTGGGAATTTCTTTTTGAAAACCTAACCTGGGTCCTCCAGTTCGCTCACCCTCTCAATGAGTTGCAATGCTTCAATTGCTGGCAGCCCCAGCAACGGTCTGGCCAGAGAGTCAATGACATAGACAGGCTGAATGGCACTTTTGTCTCTACTCTCCAGTTTAATCACCAACTGCCCTACCACTGGTAATATCTTATTACTGGGCCCGTACAGTTTTTTGTTTGTAGAGAGCAAAGGGCCATCTCTACTATAGCTATACAGCCTAGTTGGGATAGCTGTCACTGCTGCCCCAGTGTCTAGTTTAAATGACACAACCTCCCCATTGAGTTTAATGTCTGAATGCCAGCCAGAATCGTTTCCCCTTACTTCTCCCAGAAATATGCTGTCCTGCTGTACCTCCTCTGAGACCTCCTGCATTTGCTTTGATTGACAGACAGCTGAAAAGTGTCCTCTCCTGTGACATTTCCTGCATTCTGCATCCTTTGCTGGGCAAACATTCCATCTGTGGAAAGGGGATTTCCCACATTTGTGACAAACACTTGAACTAGCTACTGGTGCTGTCCGTGATTGTTTTCTCCACGTCTGTCTCTGTTCTGTGTTCCCCTCTGTTTGTTTAGCTCGGTATGAAAATGCATGTATTTCCTCTCTCTCTTCGCTCTGCAAGGAGCTGCTGTCGCGCAGCACCGTCTGCTGTCTTTTTACTGTCTCACTCTGCCTAACCTGGTTTACAGCTTTGGACAAGGTAAGCTGGGGATCCAACTGTAACTTTTCAGAAAGTGATATATTTCTTATTCCCACTACAATCCGGTCTCGGATCAGCTCTTCCCTGAGCGCGCCAAACTGACAATGTTCTGCTAGTTTGTGCACTGCTGTGATAAAACTGTCGGTGGTTTCACCCTGCTCCTGTTTGCGCATATTAAACCTCGCTCTCTCAAATATAATGTTGTGTCTCCCTACAAAATGCGTTTCAAAACAGTCTTTAACGGCACTGTAGTTGAGTTTCTCTTCCTCAGTCAACGTAGAAGCATTTAATATATCCTCGGCTTCATCACCCATAGAGTAGATCAATGTATTAACTTGAAATGCCTAATT